>BLKR01002998.1:0-97500 GCA_011170035.1 Teleogryllus occipitalis | reverse complement strand
CACCAGACGAATGCCGGAGCAGTACCCTCACAATCTTGCTACGGACCGCGCGCGATCTTTCCTACCTCTTCCTTGTCCTATCCTCTCCCTTCCACATATGTGCTGCATTCCCACACATGTTGAGAGACCAGTCGGGAGTCAGGGCTCGTCTCGGCTGCGGCGGTGTCGCACTGGTGGGAGATACCTGGTTGAGGAAAACCCAGCTAGCCGACGGTAGGTCGGTGTAGGATCTCACTATTCAACGGGGGAAGATCACCGCCACCTCGCGAGGGAAAAACATGCACTGCACTTACGGGACTAATGACCTTAGCAGTTGAAGCACCCGGAATTACTAATCAATGAATCAATCACGACGACATCCACTTGATAGTTTTTTTAAAGAGTTAACCAATTAATTTCTTGGCGGTGCCCCGGTTAAGATAGTGTGGAATAAGAGAGGACGGAATGAGGAAAAGGAAGGAGAAATTGCGCGCGGCCCGTGGCCCGTTTGTTAGGGTATTGCTCCGGCATTCGCCTGGTGTTGATGGGAGAAACCACGGAAAACTACCAATCAGAGCAGCCGGCCGCTAGAATTCTCCTCCACACCGCGACTGAATTTAACCTAGCTATGTAGCTAGTGTCGAAAATCCTGACATCTCCAGGACTCGAACCTAGGACTTTCTGGTTAGAGGTCCTGCGGTGAGAGGATTTCGGCGTCATGAAATCAAGAGAATGAGGCGTAAACCTGCTTCCGTTTGTACTGTGGTTTCTGTAACCTGGCTGATGATAGCTGATCAGCTGTTACGGGTTCGTTCAATCGGGAGTTTAAATGTCTCCACAGTGACGTCACCATGATAACGTTTTAGGTCTCGATTGGATGACATGGTAACAGCTGATAAAGTGTCACCGGCCAGATTAGAAAAAAATCAAGTATAGCTGCGTCGTGTTCCTTTGAACGGCCTCTTTCTGTCGATCTCCTTGAGGCTCCAGACAGCATTGGAGCTAGTGTCGAACCTCCCGGTCGGGGTGGCAAGACCCAGTGGGCAGCGGAGGAGCGGTAGCAGAGGAGAAAAGAGTGGTGCGTGCACCCACGCCCCTCGCCGCTGCGTGCTGATCGGATTCCCTCCGCCCCCCCCCCTTCTCCGACCGCCGAACCCTCAATTACCCCCCGCCCTTCACTGGCGACCACGGGGCGCGCCACATCCACACCGCTCTCAGCGCAGCGCACTCCAATTATCCCAGTGAGACGGGGAACGGGCTTTGGACGATTGGTGAAAGGGCAAGGAGCAAACAAAAAAACACTTAGCAATCATTCATGTTATTGAATTTAAGAAATACTGATACATTTACAAAAAGAAACAGTATGTGTGTGTGTATTTGTGTATATATATATATATATATATATATATATATATATATATATATATATATATATATATATTATTTTGTCACGAATTGGTGCACGTGACTTTTATGAGGGAACAGCATTTTCATGCTGAATCCGTATATTATTATTATTATTATTATTATTATTATTATCATCATCATTATACGTTTTCTCAGCTATTTTTGCTGGTAAAAATGCTCACCTTCCCCAGAGTTGTTTTGGGGACAGGTTCGGTCACAGAAGAAGAACATCTTATATCTGGACTTAAGATAAACATTTTCTTACGATATGAGCTGTTCGCAACAAAACTGCGCGCTGTCCCATGTTCAGAACGTTTTTGGGTAGTTTAAGTTCTGTTAAGTTTTTAAGGAAGTTTTTACTGACCAGACCTTCCGCCGATATCACGAGTGGGTATATTTTGGTAGCATTTAATTTCCAAACATATTTTAGTTCATAAGATAAGTTTTCATATTTCGAAATTTTTTCTGTTTCTTTCTGTTTGATGTTGTGGGATAATGGTACTGCGATGTCTACTTACTTACTCTCCTCTTACTTCTCCTCCTTCTTTCTTCTTTTCTTACTTACTCCTTCTTTCTTCTTTTTATCTATAAGGAGAATATCTGGCCTATTGTAATCGACAGTACGATCAGTTAAAACCGGTCTGTCCCAGTACAAAAGGGTGGAACTTGTTTCCAGCGCTGGAGGAGGGGTGTACTTATAGAATGGCGGTGTCGATTCATCCAGTAATTTATGCTCTATTGCAATTGCCCTGTGCACGATTTTCGCAACTTGATTATGCCTTCCTAAGTAAGCACTGTCTGAGAGGGAAGAGCATGCAACTGTGATGTTTCTATAGTTTCTCCTACAGCTCCACACTTCCTACATTTATCCACCACATCTTCTTTTAATCAATGCTTTCGATAGTTTCTGGTCTTGATAACTCTGTCTTGAATTGATACTATAAAACCCTCGGTCTCAGGATATATTTGTTTCTCCAAAAGCCACTCCACCGAGGAACGTCTGTCTACATCATCTCGAAACAAGAGTTTTGGGTATCTTCCATGTATTTCTTGTTGTTTCCATTCATTAAAGTTCGACTGGTGGGTAGAGATGTTTAAATCATAATTTCGTTCATGGAGGCTCAACGGAGTGAAGCCGCAGTCCTCATTAACAGTTAATTTCATTAATATGTCGGTGGAGTTTAAAAGGACCTGTCGCAGTTTTTCCTCTTGTCTCAGGCAAAGTGTTTTTATATTAATTATTATTATTATTATTATTATTATTATTATTATTATTATTATTATTATTATTATTATTATTATTATTATTATTATTATTATTATTATTATTATTATTACTTTACATTGCTGGTTCACAGGAAGATCTGCTTCTCAAATAACAACGGGCTTTTCGCCACGTGTGTTTATTTGCTATTTATTTAAGAATCTGAATTTAGAAAATTCTGGGAAATGCGGCAAGTATTTACGATAACAGACTCCTGCATTAATTTGAAATGCCTTGGAGAGATATCAAGTTTTTGAAGGTTTTCTTTCACGTGTTTTTCTATAAAGCTATTACTGGAGATAATTATTGGGAGAATGGATAATTCATTCTGTTTTCATTGATCTTTGATTTGATATGCCAGATCGCTGTACTTCCTTATTTTTTCTGAGAATGCTTTTTCATATTCTTGTTGGAAGGGCCTGCAACATCAATCTCAATATTATCATCATCATCATCATCATTTGTTATTATTATTATTGTTATTATTCCTATTATTATTATTATTGTTATTATTATTATTGCCAATATAGATCCCTTTAAGGACCAAGGCCTCGCGATCCATGCGGATTGAAAACTTGGTTAGTTCTACTTATCCCCTAACTAAAACCAATTTTTTTTCTTTTCCCAGTTTCTGATTCGATCCAACATTAATTACAATAATTCAACATCAACTAGAAACACTTCAGGGTACTGTACGCACAGAACTATACACAATAAACACTATACGTTTCAAGAGACTTCTTAGCACTTTACTAATATTATGTACAAGGAGTTAACAATTATTAAATTATAGTTAATTTTAATATAATGGGTCATTGGATGCATACTAATTCTAAAAACTGTTTTTTTAAAATACAAACAATATATTCTATGTGTCAGTGCAGAGTTAAAATAACACACACACACTGCATTTAAAAATATAATTTATTGCGAATGATTGTGGTACAGAGTAATACGCGTCAAAGCATTTAACAGCATCGGAGAACACACGCAACTGCTATCGATAGTTGCCAACTACCGATTCAAACAAACTATTTTATAGAGATGTTTCCTCAATTTTGACATTTTTCTTTTCGTTTTTCTCCCCAAATCGACTGGGATAATTCAAGATTCGTATAATTGGTCTACGCATAATTGGAGTTACGCTGCATCTTGTTCTGCTTCTTTTTGGGCCTAGAGTCCATTCTCAACCCGATCAACACCGCTTCCATGTGTTTTCTGATCCATTTGGCATCTCTTTCCATTCGTAATAACGAAGCTTCACGGAGAAAAAACGCAACTCATTTTTTGTCGGGCATAAAGTCATTCAATCCCTACAGTCTGCACTGTGCTTCTCTTTCATTTGATGTCCCACAAAACGTACTACATTGGTAACTAAAACTTCTTGAACTTCTGAACGTACAACTTTCGTTTCTAAATACACACTTGAATGAACAGAACCAGTAAGATGTCCAAATCACTGCTTTTTCTTCTTTCCCTTCACACAATTTCCTTTCATGATATTCTTGCCTCTTTGGATGGTTTTATTTCCATCAATGATTCCCCAATATCACATATTTTAGATATAATAAAAGCAAAACCTGTAATTTTTTATTTGTTAAATTTTAATTTCAATATTCTTCACTATTCTTACATTTAGTAATCAGTGAAGTTGAGTGTGGAGTGTGTCCGTCTATGACTCTCGGTTAAACTACTTATAGCCCATCATTCTGTGTAAATAAAGTGTCATTCAATGCGTCTTGGTGTACTAGTGGAGAAATGACCCTTTTTCAGATCTTTTCAGAATATTTTAAGAGAATTCTCGAAAAACGTGATAAAGGTGGCTTTAAGCAACTGAAACGAGTACATGAGTGTTTTATGGCACTTTCAGAAGAGGTCAGCAACAATATTCAAGATGATTTTTTAAAAACGGGTAGTGGGAGGATTCAGAGCACCAACAGAGCGGAAAAGCTGTGAATTATTTAACTGCCATTCTACCGTGACATTTGTTATTTACATAACTAACACGGAAAGTCTTTAGCGTACGAATGAAATGCTAACGAGGCGGCCATAGGAACAGATTTTGGCATTTTGAAAAAAATTTGCCAAGCACACTTTCGTAGGAGTTGCGTGGTAGTGCATTAATTTCAGTTGGAATTCATGGAGACGTACAACCCGGCGGCGTGGGTGGGGCGAGGCATGGTGAACGGGGTGGGGCCTGCAGGGCGGTGCGGGGAAGGGGAAGAGAAGGGTGGGTAAGGCGGTTGGGGTCGGAGTGGCTGAGCGAGGCACTTCGGGGCGGGGCGAGTGAGCAGGGACGAGCGGGCGGGGCCGGATGGGCGGGAAAGGGTAGGAGGCAGGGCGGGGTGGGGAGGAGTCGGGTGTGAGCGGTGAGGAGGGGACGAGTGGGCGGGGCGGAGAGGAGTAGGGTGTGAGGGGAGAGGGGGGCGAGTATGCGGGCCGGAAGGGCGGGGCGGGGAGGAGCCGGGTGCCAGGGGCCAGGCGGGGAGGATATCGGTACGAGGGCAAGTGGACGGGACGGGGAGGAGCCATGTGGGCGGGGCGAGGCGGGGACGAGCGCCGAGGGGGGGCAGGTGGTCGGGGCGGGGAGGAGTCGTGTGGGTGAGGGGTGAGGGGCGAGGGGCGTGGGGCGAGGGGCGAGTGGGCGGGGCGAGTTGGGGCGGCGCCGCTCCGCCGCGCTCCGGTGGTGGCTGCTTCGGTGTATCGTTTCCGAAGGGCTGCGGGCGGAGGCGGAGGCGGAGGCGGAAGTGGCCGTGGGAACGCCGCGCCGCTCCCCTCACGCAGGGCTAGGGTTTCGCCCCCCCTCCCCCTCCCCCTCCCAAGTCTCAGGTGCTCACGCGGCAGCTGTCAGGCAGCCGGGGCGCAACACTGATTTACTCAGGGTATCGGAATACGGCGGACGGACTTTCGCCACGTTTCACCAACACTATACTTCCATTTTTTTAACGTGGCGTCTCAAGGTCACGCGCTGGAAGGCGACGGGGAAATTGTCATTCAATGAGTAGTTCCAATCCAAAAATTTAAATCGTAACAACGATTGAACGCCCCTCTTCGTCCAGATCCTGGCTTTAAGGTGCCACGTTAAATAAATCGAAGTATATTCTTCGATTTCCTTTAAGTGGTCGATGACATTAGGTCATTATGACACCTCCTGCCTTATAAAATGAATATTTTTAATTCATTCGCGAACGTCCTTCTCAACGGGAATCGTGGCCTCAGAAATGTGCTTCCCTCTGTTAAAAAGATTCATTTTATAAGGCAGGAGGTGTAACAATGAACTAATGTCATAGGCCATGTTAAAATAATCGATGTGTAGAGAACGGATTTTCTTAAAAATAAGAATTTTTCCAGCAACAAGATATCTCTATTCAATACTTTTAGAGTTTACAAGACAGTCTTTCAGCGTTAAAACCATATTTATTTTTACATATTTTTGTAATGATTACGTAATGTCCCTATTACTGCATATTCCATTTTAATATATTTATAAGTCAAAACAGAACACATCACCACTAATGTGCCAATACAGGTTTCTGGAAGCAACTTTCTTACAAAGCAATGTGATTCTAATACACTTCTATGACTACTAATCAGTAGATGAAAGAAAACCAGAAGATGACGAAAGAGAAGCAACAGCTTTTTACATTCTGGTATACGTACGTAGAAACGGAGTAATATACGTAGTATAGAGAAAGTTATGTAATGCTGCGCGAAAAAAAGGCAAATTTTCGGCGGAAAAAAAAATATTGCCGGGCCCTGACGACGAAAAAGTGGATAACTCCAGTTGCAAAAAGAAAAAAATCCTCTATCACGTGGTGTAGCCTGAATCGCTGTTGTGTGGGTCCTTGATCCCGAAAAACCAATTGGAAGCAAATCGTCCCTCCGTCCGTCTATCTGTCTGTCCGTCCGTCTCTGAACACTACTAGCGCCTAAACAAGCCGTACGATCTTTTCCAAATTGAAGAATCCCTAGTCCATCTGGCTGTAGTTGAAGCTTTGAAATTTTAAAAAACCTTTTCTTTACATGAAGCCCCCTGGACATTTCCAAAATTTTCTCAAAAACGGCCCCAAATTTTTTCTTTACATTTTTGGTAGGGGTAGTTCCAAATTTACCTTATCCGATTATATGAACGTCATATTGCTCTACTCTTATGTCTTTTCAAAAATTACAATTTTTTTTTTGATTTGTCTCTCACGTCAGTAATATTTACATTACAAAAATAAAATAAATAAATAAAAATATTTTCATTAGAGGGAATTTCTTAATACTTACTATATTTATGAGTACATGTGCTTTAAATAATGTCATGTCAAATAAAGTTTCTCGAAACCTCAACAGTTTTCTGTAAAAATGAGCTCACAATTCCGCATTTTCAGAAACACTCAAACGTCATTTTCTCAAAAATGGCTCCAATTTTTTTTTCAAATTTTTAAAATGGATAGTGCTAATTGCACTGTTTAATATGACGTAAAATTCACTTTGGTGTATTTTGTTTTTTCAAAACTTACACAAATGTATATTTTTTTAAATATTTCTGACACCGGTCATATGCACATTTCCATCGATTTGTATACATTATTACCGTTGAGAGTGGAAGTGTTTCAAATAACTTGTAATGAAGTTTTTCAAAACCTCAATAGATTCCTGTGAAAAAGAGCATCAAATTTCGCATTTATAGTAATGTTTAATGGCCATTTTCTAAAAAAGGGCTTCAAACGTTTCAATGACAATTTCTATTTACTACCAGGTTTTACTCTTCTTTAATATTCTTGAAGTAACATTTCGGTTCTACTATTATTAAACAGAAAAGTTGAGAAAATGTCAAGAAAAATGTACTATCGGTGACAATGGATGGCAGCTGCCCAGAGAATGGAGCAAGACCTTAAAGCCAGTCCACACCAAGGAAATTAGAAAACTTTACTAGGAAAAAGTATGTGCCATTCTGTACCACCTCTAGTTACTTTAGTCGTACTAAGTTCTTTCTTCCCATAAGAATCGAGTTTTCTGTTCTTATTACTCATTATTCTGAAGATACTACGCGTAAATACGTCAAACAAATTTGTCACTTGGTATATATAATTAATATTAATGGAAGCAAAATCATGCAGTATTATATTACCTCTACTACTGTGCCTACCTGTAGCGAAACTTTAAGATTAATTTAATTCTCGACAAATATCAGGTGACGCTTACGACAAGTGGCCGCGACCTATTTCAACTGACGTGTTACTTCTCTCTCAATACAGCTCAAGATAAAGCCTCATTTGCAGAGAAGTCTTGCAAAAAGTGGCTAAAGTAAATAGTCTACCAGGACAGGTTGTAGAAAGAAACAAATTTGCACACAAGTCGGGATTTATAAAACTAATTACACCTATTCTATACAAAATTACGTCTGTTATATTAATTTGATTCGATACATTAATTTAGTGGTGCTACAAATAGCACATACCTTCTCGTACTCAATCACTTTTCTACTTCCTTTCTTTGGTCTATCTTTTCACTTTCTCCTCGACATCTCTTCCTTGCTACATCGTATACACGCATGTATACGGGAAAATAAAATTCAACAGGTAATGTTTATTTCCCCTAGTTTTAATCCCCTCTTTGAGATTTTCATCAGTGATCTATATATTTGGCTGATGTACTACAATATATACTTTCATCGTGAATGCTTTGGTAGATGGACAAAAGTTGATTGTATGCAAATCAAACATCAGTGATATACTGTTATATTTTTGGTCGTTGATTTTTAAAGACAGAACATTTTTCATATTAATATTGATTACATAATACATAGCGCAACGTTTCGGAAATGATTTGTTTCCATCATCAGGGTTAATTGAAATAAATAAATAAATATATTATTTTAATAATGGTCACTTATAAACAGAAGAACATGTCATTCATGTACACAAGTCACACTAAACTGCATCTTGATAAATACTGTATGAAAGGAAGTAGTCAGGAAGAGGTTGAGAGGGACATTACAAAATTACAAAAAGTTAGAACAAAGTTAATAGTAAGAGAAATATCCCAATTTTGAGATATCCTAATTCAAGATCGACTCGGGCGAGGTATATTCTGAGCGAAGAATGCAGCACAAACCGTTCGCGTGGTTCGACCACATCAACAGACTGTGGTAACATCAGTTATTATTTCATATTTTAACTACAACAAAATTTTGAGTATATGGATTTTTCATCTACTAAAAATACACCGAAAACGAAAAAAAACATTGAACAGAAAATATCGACGTTCAAAAACATCAACTTCAATATATCGACATTCCAATTATCGATTTTTTATAGACACATCCTCGTTCAAAAACATCGACATCAATATATCGATATTCCAATTATCGATTTTTTATAGACACATCGACGTTCAAAAAACATCGATTTCAATATATCGATAATCCAAATATCGATTCTTTATAGACACATCGATGTTTTGAAAACATCGGTGTCGATATCTCATCCCTCCTCGCAAATACTCTTTTCTTATCCGAAATTCCGACAAGAGTCGGGGCGCTCGGGTGTTGGTAGCGCTTGCCTGCAGAGTACGAGTTGTTGTGAGTAAGGGACCGGGTCACGTGAGCGGAGGCGTCGGGAGCCCCGTTAAAAGGGAGAAAGACGATAATTCCGGCCGCCAGAAGGCGTTTTTTGCTTCCGCGCCTCGACGCCACAAACGCGCAGTGCGCACACACTCCGAAAAAGAGGTCGAAACTATACTTGTTTTTTTAATTGGTTGATTTCGTGTTGCCGGGCGCGTCAACGGCTTTGGGCATTAGTCCCGTAAGTGTAGAATATGTCTTTTCTCGGGAGATGGCGGTGATCTTCCCCCGCTGGATGGCGAGATTCGGCGCCGATCTACCGTCGGCTAGTGGGGTTTCCCCCTAACTCCCAGGACTCTCCCACCAGTGGGGCACCGCCCCAGTCGGGAGAAGCTCTAAGCTCCCGACCGGTCTTCCGGAATATGTGGTAGTGTAGTGCATGTAAGTGTAAGTGTGTGTGTAAGGGGAAATGATACGACAAGGAAGAGGATGGATAGATCGCGCGCGGTCCGTGGCCCGTTTGTTAGGGTACTGCTCCGGCATTCGCCTGGTGGTGATCGGAGAAACCACGGAAACCTACTATTAGAGCAGCCGGCGGCTAGAATTCTCCTCCAGACAGCGACTGAATTCGTCCTAGCTGAAAAGCTTAGTGACGAAAATCCTGCCGCCGTCAGGACTCGAACCTAAGGCCTCCCGGTCAGAGGCGCTACAGTGATATCAATTGATGTACTGAGCTACCGCTCCCGGTTATACTTAGGTTTTTCTAACGTGGTAGGTGAGGGTAGTATCTCCCAGATGAAATTCGGCACGACTTTTTGAGTCATTCTCAGTCCTGCCGCTAGAGTCGCTTGATCTGCAGCACAGCGTGATGCGGCCGCGATCATGCGACATCTTGCGACTCGCCATCATGCGACACGTTAGAAAAACCCAAGTGTACGGCGAGGCACGAGCACTTGATTCGTAAGTTACGGTAGTCAAATACTCGACCATTTATTGCATGGATAAACAAACCATAGTTATTTGTAAACATAAATGAAGCAACTAACTAATAGTTTGTAAATTAAAAGATAAGTATTGATCTGTTGCTCTAGAACAATAATGTTTAATATTAAATTTAGAATTTCCATCAATTAGTAATTCTAACAGTACTACTATCCCTCAACATTCCCGAGAGTTAGGTTCCCAAAATGCATAGTGAATGTCAAATCCGCGAATTTGAGTATTTCTTTTAGTGAAGGAAGGTGGGTCAGGTTCATGGATATCGATGAACAGTTGAAAAAAGAAAGAAAAAAACATCTGACCAACAATTTCAATACAACTAGGTATGCGCTTCTACAAACAAAATTCATAATTAACATCCCAAAGAGAAGAAATAAAACAATACTTGAAACTCATTTCAAAGTTGTAAGTGATTAGATATATGATTTGTTTTTTTTTTTTTTTTTGTGTGTTTGTTTTTGTTACTTCACTCTCCTCGTTATTCCAATATTCAAATATGGAAGAGTTGCTGATTCTATTTTCCTCTTAAATTTCCACGTTATTTTCATGTTCGGATGACATTAGAATGCCCTTTGCACCAGAGCTTGTTGGAGTTTTAGAACGCCATTAATAGTTTTAACATTAATGTTCCTCCAGGATGCAGTTTGACTTTCGTTACTTCATCATTACGTTCCAGGAGATTTTCCCTGCTGATGATTTCCCGAAGCTCCTCTTCAGTGAAGTCATTATAAAGAGAATTGCGCAGATCCTGAATGTATTTTCTGTTACCATGACCCACACCCTTACCTCCAATTTGACACAACTGAATTGAATTATTTTACAATTGTTTTATTCTATTAATGTGAATAGACATTCCAACTTTGACGTCTTTTCACAACTTGGTATTTTGAGCTTCAGTGCTTCCGTCATACGTCTCACAAATGACGGTGATATTTTTTTAATGTTTCCGGGCACATACACTGCTATGGTCATTCGTCACGTAAGTGTACTGCATTTTTTATTGTATCGCTTTTCTTCTCCCTGTGAATGCCGAGATCTGCCACCTAACTACACGCCCCGTTGTGGCGTTCCCATCCTCGGGATCTCCTACCAGCGGTTCACCGACCACGTCGGGACAAGCTCTAAGCACCCGAACGGTCTTCCGTCATGTGCGGTAGTGTCCTGCGTGCAGATGTAAGCAAGGGGAGAGGAAAGAGGAAGGAGGAGGACGAAAAGATCTCGCTCTTTTTAGGTCATGGTGGTTGGCGGCTGTTAGGGAATGTTGTCTTGCGTAAGGGTTGGTTTCTTCTTCTTCCCTCTGATGCCAGGTGCAGGGAAAGCAGTCTGGTTCGTCGTCCGAATGGCAAAGGATGTTGGTCGTTATGAGGGGATGTTGTCTCGTTATAAGTAGGGGCCGGATTTTGATGACCTCAAACCTCACCAAAAATGATCAATAAAATGCTCTTAAAGTATTTTTTAAATCCACTAAAAACAAAGAAAAATGACGTAAACAATGTGATCAAAACCAATTCGAATGGACATCTCAACCTGTTGGATTTGATACTGATGTAATCAAGATTTCTACCATTCGTTCAAGTGAACTCAGCTCGCGAACTTTTGGTGAGGAATGTTCCTTGCCAGGAAATCTGTCTTTAGTTATCCCGAAATCGCCAGAATCGACAATGGCGGTGATTGATAGGTGTCACAGGCACCTTGGATTACATAATCACAACGGCTGACCTTACACCGTCTGAGCGAAGAAATCGAAAAGACTGCTCAGGAATTCCGTGGAGAACATTTCTTGCATCTCGTAAATATTATTTCCAGGAAGTACCGTTAAAATAATATTAAAATCTATTAAATCAGCGAAAAATGCATTAAAAATTACTAAAAAGAGTAAAAATGACTTATTTGTCGAAATCGACGAAAAATGCAAAAAATGACCTATAAAAATGGGTTACTTCCTTTTGCCATAACATAATAGCTATTTACGTATGTAGGGCGTTACGCAGATGTTTTTGCCCCGAGGGCGACTTCCAATCCCGAGGGCCTCTGGCTCGAGGTGTTGGAAGACGCCTGAGGGCCAAAAACATCTAGTAACGCCCGTGGTGCAGACAATACTGTATGGTTTATTAGTACGTTGATGAATCAAATTCGAAACATTTTATAACGTTTCTTACGTGTTAAATGAAATAACGCGTTGTAATCGTCATTTGTCAATATGACGTCAGATAAACAAAACAAAGTGTGTATCCAATTACTACTGCATACTCGTTGTTGAACTGATTTGTACGTACAAAATGAAAGAATATTGAATGTTCCTACGGAAATTCTCACAAAAGCTAACAAGGCTACGGAGAGTTGTTTGCAGAAAAATCTCGAAAAATATGTGAAAACGTTTATGGTGTATTCGAGAGTTATTTAACAGTGTAATTTGCGCTGATGAAACGGTACTTTTATGTTATTTGTCTCTTTTGATAAAAGTTATAATATTTTATAACATCAAAAAAATCGAGAATGTTAACCGATGTGCCTTACACATGTTATTACTTCTAGATGTACTGCTACTCTAGAATCACATGTGTCTAAAAAAGGTGATTCGTAACTGTGAAATACGAGTGACTGATGGCTATTATAAATTCACGGGAACATTCCAAAATAGCAATTTTCATATCAATTAAGAAAAAATATGATTTATAACGAGTTGTTTTACTTATTTGAGCGTTATGTCATTTATTTAGTGCATTTGCTTGCATCGTAACTTTAATAAATGGAATTTATAAAATGTATCTATTGTGTTGGTATTAGAGCGAGCTATGAAGTACTCGAAAAGGCCAGGGGACATTAAGAATCAGGTAGGCCCGCAAGGGTAACAATACCGTTACGTGTTTTTTTGAAGTCCGTAAACACACAGCAATGAACTAGTAAACCCTAAAATTAATTTCTACACTAAGCGGCATTGTTCTAAACTGAAAAGAAAAAAATGACATTACATTAAAATCCGCCCCCTAGTTCTAGGGGATTGGTGGTTCTGTTTTCACAGCAATGAACAAGTAACAACAACAATGAACACACAGCAATGAACTAGTAAACCATGAAATTAATTTCTACCCTAAACGGCATTGTTCTAAAGTGAAAAGAGAAAAAATGACATTACATTAAAATCCGCCCCCTAGTTCTAAGGAATTGCTGGTTCTGTTGTCACAGCAATGAACAAGTAACAACAACAATGAACACACAGCAATGAACTAGTAAACCATGAAATTAATTTCTACACTAAACGGCATCGTTCTAAAGTGAAAAGAAAAAAAATGACATTAGATTAAAATCCGGCCCTAGTTCTAAGGGATTGTTGGTTCTGTTGTCACAGCAATGAACAAGTAACAACAACAATGAACACACAGCAATGAACTAGTAAACCATGAAATTAATTTCTACCCTAAACGGTATTGTTCTAAAGTGAAAAGAAAAAAAATGACATTACATTAAAATCCGCCCCCTAGTTCTAAGGGATTGCTGGTTCTGTTGTCACAGCAATGAACAAGTAACAACAACAATGAACACACAGCAATGAACTAGTAAACCCTGAAATTAATTTCTACACTAAACGGCATTGTTCTAAAGTGAAAAGAAAAAAATGGCATTACATTAAAATCCGCTCCCAGGATCTAAGGGATCGCTGGTTCTGTTGTCTGATGTCGGGGGCAGGGGCGTGAGAGTGTGGTGTGCTGGCAGAGGGCGTGGCCATAGGCCGGGCTTCGCGACGCCGCGTCACGCCCACCAGCGCCACCGTTCCGGAAAGTGGCTCCCTCCCTCCCCCCCCCGGCCACGGCCCCCTCCGCACTCCTCACCAACCGCCTGCTCCACCGCCTTCGCTGCCACCATGCAGCTATGAATATAGGGAGATGGCATCACGTTACAAACTTGAAACGAACTCCGCCATCTTGGTGAGTCCAGAATGCTTGTAGCAGAGATAAACTGCGTGTGAGGGCTCTGTGGCTTGTAGCTGTGCTCATGTTCAGTTGTGTTGTTTGGCATCGTTTTTGATATTTAAAAGCCTTGTTCAGAAGAGCTAGCTTGTTGTAACAGTTCGATATGGATACTTGTGTGGCTAACGGCTGTACAAACCACACGAGTAACTCGGAAATTACTTTCTCCAAGTAAGTAGCTACTCCATGTAATTTGGAACACTTAGTAACTTAGTAAGTTATTCATTAATTTTCGTGAATTTCTACCTCAACATTTCCTGCGGATCCAAAGCGAAGAGCATTTTGAATTACAAAGATAAAATTAACACCCTAACAATTACAGCAGCTTATGTTCGGCTCATTTCCAATAACACGATTTTGATTGAACTTCTTTAGCGTGTGTACGTTTGGGGGAATCCGCAGTTCCATCAAATTTTCCAGCTTTTCCACCATACCACAGAGAAGTAATGACTTATTAGGCCTTTAGTAACAGGTATTGGTTTGACAGACGTGTTTTCTACCCACCAAAATGGCGGACTTTCTTCTGTTGCTAAACACGGAAGAGGTTGGTAACGGCACCTCCGTGTATTCATAGCTCCATGACTGTCACCTCTGCTGCCGGCGCACACTAAACAATTGCGCAAGGCTAAGAAAAGAATCATTTTTAGACAACCTCTAATAAAAGCGCTTATTTTTGTGATACGCAAGAGTGCTAAAAGTTAATTTTTCAGCACAAGTGCTGAGACGATGCATAAATGTGCAGAAAAACTGATTACACAAAACCAAATAATTTCGTCTGATGGCATCAGCTACTGGTGATCTTAAAGTAACATACTTATTTGTGTGGTTGAATTAAAAATCAAATGAATGTTGTTTAAAAATAATGTGTGGGACAGGGAGTAAAAGTCGTTTTATTTTGCTCGTAAAATTGCGCCACTCGGTCCATCGGTCTCTAACTATTTTCAAAATAAAGACCGGAAGAGGTAGCTCATGGCATCATCTGATGTTACTGCAATGACTGACCGGGAGGTTCTCCTAGCTCTTCAACCAGGTCGAATTCAGTCGCTGTGTGGAGGAGAATTCTAGCGGCCGGCTGCTCTGATCGGTAGTTTTCCGTGGTCTCTCCGATCAACACCAGGCGAATGCCGGAGCAGTACCCTACAAAAAGGGGCCACGGATCGCGCGCAATCTTTCCTTCCTCTTGCTGGTCCTATCCTCTTCCCTTACATACACACTTACACTAACATGCCCTACACTACCACATATTCCGGGAGATCGGTCGGGAGCTTAGAGCTTGTCCCGGCAGGGGCGGTGCCCCGCTGGTGAACCGCTGGTGAACCGCTGGTGAACCCCGCCGGTGCCCGATTATAGCGAACTCGGATTTAGTGAACTATCGGTTATAGTGAACTTGAGTCACTAGTCCCGTTACACTTACATTACAAATAAGCATAAGAAGACTGGCTTACATTGAACCTGAACCCCGACTTTAGTAAACGTAGAAAATGCAACGTCCTCCGCGGAAAAGCGATCAGTTTCATTAGACTCTTGCGCCATTCCGCTACGTGAAGTATCTCGTATATTATTAGGCGAGTAACACGACCTTCGGAGAGTGGTACGGTTCCAACACTGCAAAAAGCATTGAGAAGTGTCAACGTCATGACTGCATGACGATACTCAACACAGAGGACAATGTAGAATCAAGTATAGAGAAAGCACGAACTCTGGAGAAGGATCTAGAGAAATTACTAATGAAAAAGTACGAAGCAAACAATTCAAAAGAAATTGATTTTTTAGGGCAAATAAAGATATTGGACCGATAGCGGTAGCTCAGTGCATCAACTGATGTCACTGCAGCGCCTCTAACCGGGAGGTCCTAGGTTCCCACTTCCCACGGCGGCAGGATTTTCGACACTAGCTTTTCAGCTAGGTCGAATTCAGCTGCTGTCTGGAGGAGAATTCTAGCGGCCGGCTGCTCTGATCGGTAGTTTTCCGTGGTTTCTTCGATCAACACCAGGCGAATGCCGGAGCAGTACCCTAACAAACGGGCCACGGACCGCGCGCGATCTGTCCTCCCTCTTCCTTGTCCTATCCTCTTCCCTTACACACACACTTTCACTAACATGCACTACATTACCACATATTCCGGGAGACCGGTCGGGAGCTTAGAGCTTGTCCCGACTGGGGCGGTGCCCCGTTGGTGGGAGAGTCCTGGTTAGGGGGAAAGCCCACTAGCCGACGGTAGGTGGGCGCCGGATCTCGCCATCCAGCGGGGGAAGATCACCTCCATCTCCCGACAAAGAAACACGCACTACACTAACGGGACTAATGACCGTAGCAGTTGACGCGCCCGGAAACACGAACAAATCAATAAATCAATAAAGATATTGAAATTTTCAGTTCGTGCTGTTAGTGTATTTTGCTGTGTCTGTATTAATAAAATCAATAATTATGGTGTAATTGTTTAATTTTGACATCATCGGATAGAGTGAATCAAAAATGTTAGTCCCCAGAAGTTCGCTCTAACTGGAGTCGACTGTATTTGACATTTTAAGGTAGGATTAATGAGACTTTTGCCAGCTAGTCGTGTTCCCAGTCCTCTGTGCTGTTTTTAATCCACGCCTGAGGGTAAGGGACATATGGCGAGCACGACGCATTCCCGTCATCCTGTTTAGCGAACGGGACTTGTCTGAGCTTTCTCCTTTCGTCACACAGTTATAGAAACTGAAACCGATGTTTGCCTCAACTGGAAATCGAACCCTGGGGCGCACCGCAGAAATATAACACGCTGTCCACGAGCCACCTGAGAGAAAAAAAATGCACAAACAAATTAATATTCTATTTAATTACATTTCCAATCTGTATAAACTAGCGTACCAGTGCGAGAACTCTCGCATGATAAACCCCACCCTATTCCCTATTTTTCGATTTCCATATTAAGCCTGTAATATATCTTTTTCTGGAAGACACTCTTATCCTCCGTCACTTGTTTTATATGTCGCCTTGTAATTGATAATACAATAGACTATTGTCAATAGTAACTATTCTTATTTAACGTTATTACAGAACAGAGAGGTACACCCGTGTAATTCAATCGCATAGAATATAAAGTAATTAGTTTAATTTAACATACAGTTGAGATTCTACAGGTTCTGAACCGGTGGGGTAGAATCGGGAAGCGTCGAATCAGCAAAAATGTAATAGAATGTTCAAGAATATATCATCCTATAGATTACGGAACATTTCTTTGAGAGTTTCGGCCTCAGAATTTTAGTTCTTAAGGTCCTAAAATGCGACGTTCAGGAATTATTTAACGATATCTATTTAAAAAAATGCGGCCGGGTTACTCGGGTTGCATTTGCCATAAGTATTTAGATGCGTTATTTAAACAAATTCTTCATATTTTTAAGATCTAAGTGCAATTCGTCACGTCTCCGTGAAATTCTTTCTTTAGAGACCTCATTTATAATGACTGTTTGCGTGAGAGAGCCGCAAAAGGTGTGTATACTACTAAAGAGACAATACATTTTATGAGGCAGTGACAACCACGCTGTAGATCCCCATGCCGCCTCAACTGCTGTCTTATCTACCACTACAGAGAAGTTACACTCAGACCACTTTGGCAGGTCGTAAAACAAATAAAAGTCACATCGGACGATAGCATTACAAGGTCCACTGTCGAAGCCATTTACAATTGAGCTAACTGCAAACGAACGCCTTCATGAATTGAGTACGTGGGCATTATTATGGGGTGGATTTTGATGAAATGCCTTTTTTTAATTTTATTTTCGCTTTAGAACAATGCCTTCATTTTATGATATGATAAAAAGAAATGACCTACTTTTATATGACATTTATTTGCATTTTCCATACATTTTGACTAATAAGTTATTTTTTTCGTCTTTCCATAATTTTAAAGCATTTTTTCACTGATTTAATTAGTTTTAATATCAGTTTAATGTTACTTGCTTCAAATAATATTTTAGACATACAACAAACGTTCTGCACAGAATTCCTGAGTAGTATTTTCAATTTCTTCGCTCAGAAATTGCAATGTCAGCTTTTGTACGTAATCTCAGGTTCGTACGGCGCATATCAGCGCCATTGTCGGTTCGGCCGAGTTCACGATAACTAAAGACAGATTTCCTGGTAAAGAATAGTCCAAACCCAAAGTTTGCAGGCTGTGTCCACTTGAACGAAAGGAAGAACGAAGGAAGGATTATTCCGAAGGACAACATGGATTAGAGCCAAAATTTATTACTTATTTATCCTTGAAAATAGATTTTATTACATGGGAGGGTGTGTGTGTGTGTTTTTGTTTTTTTTCAAAATTCAAGTAGTATATGACTTAGTGTAGGGATCACAGAATTTTGAAAATGTGCACACAATTCACTTTTCCCCATAGCACGTCATACGCAGTTTTAACGGTTTCTTACGTAAAATAAATAAATAAAATAAGAAGCCTCAATTACATCAGTAACATTCCTTAGCTAGAGTTGTTCATCTGAACTGGACAGGATCAAATTAATTTACGTCATTTTTCTTCGCTTTTAGGGCATTTTAAGAGCATTTCATTGATCAGTTTTGGCGATGTTTTAGGAGATGGAAGTCCGCCCCCTAGTGGTTGTATAGAGTAGCCAAGCAGCAGCTGTCAAAGCGGCCCCTTCTTAGAATATCGACTCGACACCTCCGGGATGGCGACCGCCTCCGCCGCTCCTTCCTCTGGAGCCTCAGGGGCGGGCGGCGCGAGAGGATCCAGCAAAAACCCAGCGGGCGGCCTCCCGCCTCCTCTTGTCTCGTCTCGCTCTCGCTCTCGCTCTCCTCGGTGTGGCGGCAAGCACTTTCCCGCTTCTTGCTATGCACGCGTTTTTCGCAACTCCACATCACTCTCTGATGCATTCACTGTTCAAGAAAAATGGATTAAGATAGCTCCCAATTCTCCAGTTACCCGGTTACACAAATTTCCTGATATCATGAATTTAACTATTACTTTAGTTACCCACCAACTCGATTTTATCACGAACTCAAATTATGCTAAGCTTTAACTTTTTTGATAAGTCCCACTAAAATTCCCGAATAAGTCGGATTAAACGATAAGTCGGACTCATAAGTCGAATTCCCCGATAAGTCAAATACCCCGATGAGTCGAATTTCCCGATAAGTCGAATTTCCCTATAAGTCGAATTTCCCTATAAGTCGAATTTTCCGGTAAATTGACTCCCCTGATAAGTCGAATTCACTGATATGTCGAGTTTACTGATAAGTCGAATTCACTGATATGTCGAGTTTACTGATAAGTCGAATCACTGGTAAATCTAATTTCCAGGTAAGCAGAATTCCCTGATAATTCGAATCCCTGGTAAGACGAATCCCTCGATACGCCGAAGCCCCATGTGCGTCGATTACCCCGACAAGTCGAGTTCTCCGATAAATCAAATTTTCCCCTAAAAATGGGGTAAGTCGAAAAATCGAGTACGTCCAATAATGGGGTAAGTCGAGTACGTCCAATAATGGGGTAAGTCATATAATGGGACAAGTCGAATTTCCCGAGCACAAGAATTTTCCAATAACTTACATTTTACGATAACTGGAATTCCATTATAATGCGAGTTTCTCAATAACACATTATTTTCTAGACTGCACCCACGCATATCTCTGCCCATTATCTGGAACTATCAAATTACGAAAGAATAACCTAGATAACATGAATTCTTATGCTTTTCTAGACATGCCGTTCTCTTGATGTAACGCCTTGTAAACCGCTATGTTAACCACTGGACTGATCTTTGCAATTACCTCTTTCCCTACCCACCAGGATAATTCAATTTGCATTGGGGTTCGTGAGGCGGAGTTACTACACTGGCAGCAAGCTCAAACTTTTGATAATTATGGAAAATTTAAATGCATAAAATGTTCGATTTTATTAATTTATAACGCAAAAGGGATGTCTTGTAACACTGTCACATAACATCTCCTTTATACATAATAAGACGTACAAAGATACGATTGTTTTATACCGGGTGAAACAAGCCATCGACACAAAAGCCCATATACGTATGCCTTACTGTTTGCTAGAGAATTACTTCCCAACCCTGCATCAAGCTGATTTATAAAGACAAAAGAAGAAAGCGCATATGCCGGTAAAGGGAAACAATACGCAAATCACGTCTTCTAAGAGTTGAGTAGAAAATATAATAATTAAAATTATCTCCATGTTCTCGTGGCAGGAAGTCTATTCCTTCATGAAGGGCACGATGAGGGATAATATCCTAAATCCATAATTTACCTCTGCAAATAGTTTTTATTATATCTAAGTGAATATTTTCTTAACAATTCTATCCAAAAACGAGCAGAAAACACTACTCCCCACTGTAGGTCTCATAGTTTTTAACTGTTTGAGCATTAAATAAATAAATGAATATAAATAAATTTAACAAATTCAAAAAATTACAACATACGACACGCTGCACACGTATTGTTAATGTACTTAACTCGCAAACGAGGCGTTCTAGCTCCGAGAGACTTTTCATGTTCCGAACGAGTCAGGTCTGGTCGTAACTACAGAAGGAGACATGGAAGTTTTATTACAATTACCGAGAATGTTGCAACCCCTTACGTAGAGTTGGTAGGAACGTCCAAATCTGGCTTTCAATTAATGAAAAAGTTTGGCATTTTAGAGTAACGTCCATATAAAAAGTAGACAGCTGTGTGTACGTTTATAATTTGCTTTTATTATGGACAACTAATAACAAATTATCATATTCGACCAGGCGACATTCCTCTCTCCTCCTCCGCCTTCCTCTCTCTTTGTCTCCATCTCTCTCCACCTCTTTTCTTTCTCGCTTTAAGAAGGTAATTCTTAAGAAAAAACGCTGCGGGAAAAGCGACGAATTTTTAGCAGAAAAACTCTTATTGCCGGGTCCTGGTAACGAAAAAGTGGGTAAATTCAGTTCTTAAATTTAAAAAAAATCCTCTAACACGTGGTGTAGCCGAAACGATGTTTTGTGGACCGAAAACTCAATTAACGGGAAAACGCCTGTCCGTCTACTCGCATTTCTCCAAAATTTATATTCCTCAATTGATCTGGCTGATGTCGCGGCCCTTTGAATTCGAAACCGATATTTTAATTTTGGGGGGTACGTTACATGGAGCCCCAGAAACATTTTCAAAATTTGCAAAAAATGGCTACATCGCTTTTGATTAAATCGTTTTGTTGGATAGTGTGAAGGACGTTTATGAGAATGGTGCAAGTCTCATGTTGGTAGAAAAACCTGATATTTCAAAAATTAAAGAAAATCAGTTTTTTTCGGCGTCTTCGTACAACTTCAATTATGAAGATTAACATTTTTTCTTAATAAAATGTGTTCGTGAAAAATATATCTAAAAAGAATGTAATGTTCTTTTTCGACATGAGTATTTTTTGAGAAATTCTGTGTCAAACGTAGGTAATTTTCTTTAAACAATCTTTTCTTAAAAACGGCACATTTTTTAAATAAATTTGAACCTTTGATAGCCTAAAGGAGGCTTATGAGAATGGTACTGGTCTATTGTTTGTTGAAATGCCAGCTTTTTCGAAAATTGAAATAATTTAACATTTTTCGGCGTCTTCCTACAACTACAATTTTGAAGCTAAAACAGCACGTACCCTCTCACCCGTTTTTAACGCAAAATTACGCGAAAAAACTAAATCTTTCGAAAGATTCTATTTGAAGTTCTTTTAAAATATATCTTTAAGGAACATATTTCACTAAGAGAAAAAATCTGTATCGGTAATATTTTACTGCGAAAAAATGAACTTTTGCTATTTTCGAAAAATTATGATCTTCAACGAACATGAGACCTGCACATTTCTCTTAAACGTGCTTCACGATATTCCACAAAACAATTTAATACAAAACAATAAAGCAATTTTTTGAAAATTTGGAAAATATCCCAGTGGATTCTCGTAAAGTATGCCCAAAAATTAAAATACAGGTTTTAAATTCAAGAAGCCGCGACATCAGCCAAATCGATTGGGGAATATCAATTTTGGACAAAATCGGCTGAATGATTTAGTGTTGTTCACAGACAGACGGATTTATTTATCGCAGTCATTCGATTTTTCGGTATCAAGGACTCACACAACACGGATTCTGGCTACACCACGTATTACATTCCCCCCCCCTAAATTTAGCTACTGCATTTATCCCCTTTTCCGTGACTAGGGCCCTGTAATAAGACTTTTTCAGACGAAAATTCGTCCTTCTTTCGCTCAGCATTAAATGACTTTCTCTCTACTCCGTAGTGAAAGTGTAAAAACTGTTAGCCTTTAGAGAATATCAGAATACAATGCAACAATGAAATTCCCTTCGCGACTCAGCAACTGAATTTCTGTGAATCACGTCTCATTGTTGGGACGCGATTAAGTTGTATTAAACGCAGTTATAATTGTCAAATTTGTGTCGATATTTGCTTGAAATTATTTAATTTTCGCCCCAAATGTCCTACGATTTGTAATGAGATTTACAAAAAATGATGACTGAGATGTGTTAATTCGGGGGAAAACTGTCTTATAAATAGCATAACATAAACCATTACTAAAGGCGAGAATGTGCGTGTTGTTTTAGCCCCACTAGTTATGTCCTCTATCCTCGCATCTTTCTCCCTGTGAGTCAGTTTCCTCCTCCCCGCCCGCTCCTAATCGCCGCCACCGCCACCGCCGCCCCGCCAGGTGACTTCCGGTCGCGCCCTCCTCGCCACCGGAAGTGCGGCTGCTGGCCCTGGCGGAGCGCACCCTCTCGGCGCATGCGCAGTGCAGGCGCCCGCTGCGCGCGCAAGGCCTCCACTCGCAACGACGCCGAGGTTCTCGATGGCCGTCGAGGCAGCGGGCGGATCCTGTTCTATTTACAGCAACCTGTGCGTGTCCGCACGCCCACTACTCCGCCCGTCTGCCCCTCCGCCCGTCTGCCCCTCCGCCCGTCTGCCCCTCCAACCGTCTGCCCCTCCAACCGTCTGCCCCATCCAACCGTCTGCCCCATCCAACTGTCTTTCCCATCCAACCGTCTTTCCCATCCAACCGTCTTTCCCATCCAACCGTCTGTCCCATCCAACCGTCTGCCCCATCCAACCGTCTGCCCCATCCAACCGTCTGACCCATCCAACCGTCTGCCCCATCCAACCGTCTGCCCCATCCAACCGTCTGTCCCATCCAACCGTCTGCCCCATCCGCCCGTCTGCCCCATCCAGCCGTCTGCCCCTTCAACCGTCTGCCCTCCAACTCTACCCCTCCAACCGTCTGCTTCTCCAACCGTCTGCCCCTCCAACCGTCTGCCCCATCCAACCGTCTGCCCCCCCAACCATCTGCCCCTCCAACCGTCTGCCCCTCCAACCGTCTGCCCCTCCAACCGTCTGCCCCTCCAACCGTCTGCCCCTCCAACCGTCTGCCCCTCAAACCGTCTGCCCCTCAAACCGTCTGCCCCTCAAACCGTCTGCCCCTCAAACCGTCTGCCCCTCCACAACCGTCTGCCCCCTCCAACCGTCTGCCCTCCAACCGTCTGCCCCTCCAACCGTCTGCCCCTCCAACCGCTCCGCCCTCCAACCTGGTTCGCCCCTCCAACCGGGTTCTGCCCCTCCAACCGTCTGCCCCTCTCCAACCGTCTGCCCCTCCAACCGTCTGCCCTCCAACCGTCTGCCCCTCCAACCGTTCCGCCCTTATCCAACCGTCTCGCCCCCTTCCAACCGTCTGCCCCATCCAACCGTCTGCCCCATCCAACCGTCTGCCCCATCCAACCGTCTGCCCCATCCAACCGTCTGCCCCATCCAACCGTCTGCCACATCCAACCGTCTGCCACATCCAAGCGTCTGCCCCTCCAACCGTCTGCCCCATCCAACTGTCTGCCTCCCCCAACCGCCTGCCCCCCCCAACCGTCTGCCACATCCAACCGTCTGCCCCTCTCCAAACTGCCCGCCCCTCCAACCGTTCGCCCTCCAACCGTCTGCCCTCTCCAAACTGCTCCTGCCCCTCCAACCGTCTGCCCTCCAACCGTCTGCCCCTCCAACCGTTCGCCCTCCAACCGTTCGCCCTCCAACCGTCTGCCCCTCCAAATCGTCTGCCCCTCCAACCGTCTGCCCTCCAACCGTCTGCCCCTCCAACCGCCCGCCCCTCCAACCGTCTGCCCCTCCAACCGTCTGCCCCTCCAACCGTTCGCCTCCAACCGTTCGGGTTCCCTCCAACCGCTCCTGCCCTCCAACCGTTCGCCCTCCAACCGTCTGCCCTCCAACCGTCTGCCCCTCCAACCGTCTGCCCTCCAACCGTCTGCCCTCCCATCCAACCGTTCCCTCCAACCGTTCGCTCCCTCAACCGTTCGCCCTCAAACCGTCTGCCCCTCAACCGTCTGCCCTCAAACCGTCTGCCCCTCAAATCGTCTGCCCTCAAACCGTCTGCCCCATCCAACCGTCTGCCCCTCAAACCGTCTGCCCCTCAAACCGTCTGCCCCTCCAACCGTCTGCCCCATCCAACCGTCTCCCCCTCCAACAGTCTTCCCCTCCAACCGTCTTCCCCTCCAACCTCTGCCCCTCCGCTCCACTACCCATTCGTCCGTTCGTCACTAACCGTTACACCTCTTCCGGACCTCAATTTTCGGGACAAATGAGATGTCACTCGGAGAGTCTCCGTCTACGAGTGGGAAACTAATCATTTTTGTTTCTTACAAAACATCTAAGAGAATTACTGGAGAAATGTGTATAGACGGTAACTTCTAAACCGCTTTTTGGGGCGCTCAATGGCCCCTTCGCAAAAATAAAAGAGAGCTTCTTCGCTTTCTCTTGAGGCAATTCAATTGGCAGAACTTTTATCGGGATTCTTTGTAACACTTAAAAAACTCTAGAATAAAATAAATTTTCGAAGTGTTCAAGACACCTACAATGGCGAAACGCTTGCATAAATCACTATTCTGATTTGTCGGTTGATTGATTGATTGATTAGTGATTTCGCGCCCGCCAACTGCTAAGGTGGACTCCTTTGCACAGTGTACAGCTTCGACGTTTATGCTTTAAATGAAGAGACAATTGACTAAATCAATAGTACAACTAAACTGACTAAATAATCTATACAAAAATTGAATTCAACATTTAGCCGACATGTATAGTGTGTGAATAGATACGAAAGTTTTACAAGCTCTTCTTCAGGATTGTCGCACGGTTTTAATACGTTGGGTAAAAATTAATTCAATGCAAATGTTAAAAATTAATAATTCAAATAATACTTTGGTAAATGCACAACGATCATTATTTTTCGCCTGTCGCTAAGAGCAGGTTGTTTCCTAAGATATTCCGCCAGAGATCAATAGCAGTGCAGCAGAACTGGTACCTAATAGTTCGCTAGATGCCAATAGTAGTGTGTAAGACGAACAATTTTAATCTAGTAGCAAGTTCTGTAAAATAAAATGAAATAAAATTGTAGTATTTTATAAAAATTTGAACCGATTACATTAAAATTAATCATCTTACGCACCGTGAATTATCCAAAATTGATCTTCTTCCTATTCCAATATGAAGACAGCCCGGGCGACACTAGATGTCTGCTAGTAAAAAATAAACAAACGAGCGTCTCAATATCAGTAACGGAAGGTGGGTTGCAAATTAGGGAGGGCGGCGTGTATGTCCGAACTGTCACACATGCCTCTTCCAAATATTTCTTGGACGCTGAAAACTTTAGCTTGTAGTGTTCAACCGATTTGCACAGATCGTGATTTGGCCTTGTCTAAGACGTTTACATTGATAACGGAAAATACCCCCACGTAAAAATAAGTAATTTAAAAAATCTAACAAAACGCTAATTTATGAAATCAATTCAAGTGGTCGGTATTCTTAGATAAGTTTATAGACGCGGACTCTATCGAACAAATAAAGTTCTATGGCAGCGCGCTGCCCCCTTCCAACTCCCAGTACCACCACTATTCCTTAGGCCATTGCCTCGCATGCACCAGCTAAGGACGGACTCCCGATATACTGCGGATTTCACAGAGCTGCGTTTGAAGGATATAAGCTGTTTCGGTGTCATACAATCGGAAGTTTGAACGCCACCATTATGACGTCACTGTAGTGACGTATAAGGTCCCGATTGAACAAAAAACAAAACAGCTAATATCCTTCAAACGCAGCCCTGTGAAAACAGAAGTATGGTCAGAATGCTCCCCGCAGGTGGGGAGGGATCGCGATGGCGTAGGCTGTCGTGGTCTCTGGTGGAGTGTCGTAGACGACCACCCGGACCCTGAGTCTCGCGGCGCCGCTCACGTCGTTAGCTTGAAGGAGCAGGCAGTGAGCAGGCGATGGTAAGCTCCTGGTACTCAGGTTCGCCCGGCTACCCTCCAGTTGGGCCACTGGCGCATCGACCTTTGGGAAGGATCGGGTAAAGTTTGCTAATCGGAGTACTCTGGATCCCACACATAGAACCTGTCCGGCGGGAAAACTGAAACCACCTGTCAGGTTGCGCAGGTTCCGGCGGTACCCACGTCGATAGCCTAAAGATGTAGGCAGTGGGGAGACGGGATGGGGGCTCCGAGCCGCCCGGACCTTGGTTCGGGTGGCCCCCAGTTGGGCTCTCGGCTTCGTCGTGGCAGTGGCTCGATACTCAGGGTAAAGAGAAGGGAACTTGTTCTCGGCGCATGTGAGTAGCGCATTGTTATGACTCCGGCACTAGCCTGGATAGCTAGGAGCTCTGAGCTGGCAGGGCGGCCCTTCCCCAGGCATTGTATGGGGCGGTTACCGTGAGGGCGAACTGGGTTCCTTCTGTACAGCCCGTAGACTTGCTTGTGTGTCGGTGCGAATAGAATGCGAAAAGGGAAAAGTGCCCACCCCGGGGACTTGTCCCCCTAATGAAGCAAGATACCTGTGGAGTTGTAGAGCACATGAGGTTCAGTAGTCCCTTCCGGAAACACTGCCGCACATTTAAACCCAAAAACCTGATTCTTAAAAAACATAATCGGACACTTAAAAAAACTAAATTTGACCTAAACAACTGCGCTGGTGGTATGCACAAACTAAACGAGTCGATTTATTGCAAGTTTAATACAGTCGACTCCAGTTATAGTGAACTCGGATATATTGAACCCTCGGTTCATTGAACATAAGTCACTGGTCCCGTTTAACTTACATTAAAAATAAGCATAAGAAGATTGGGCTCTAGTGAACCTGAACCTGTGCTATAGTGAACATAAGAAATACGTAGATCTCGGATATTATTAGGCGAGTAAAAAGTCCCTTAGGAGAGTGCGAAGGTGGTGTAACAGTGGAAGAGGCATTTAAAGGTGTCAAACCTGCATTACGATGCTTAAAAGCATAGGAATGCAGAATCAAGTATGGAGAGAGCACGGACTCTAGTTGGAGAAGGATCTAGAGAAATTAAAAATGAAAAATGTATGAAGTAAACAATTGAAAATAATTGATTTTTAAGGACAAATGATACTGAAATTCTCAGTTCGTGCTGTCAATGATTTTTGTTGTATCTCTATATTAATAAAATCAACCGTTATGGAGAAATTCTATTTAATTATGACATCGGATATAGTGAACCTCCCATAGAGTGAACCAAAAATGTGGGTCCCTTGAAATTCATGCCGGGAGCGGTAGCTGTGAGCATCAACTAATGTCACAGCAGCACCTCTGAACGGGAGGTCCTAAGTTCGAGTCCCGACGGCGGCAGGACTTTTTAACACTAGTTTTTTAGTAAAGTCGAATTCAGTCGCTGTCTGGAAGGGAATTCTAGAGGCTAGCTGCTCTGTTCGGTAGTTTACCGTGGTTTCTCCAATCAACACCGGGCGAATGCCGGAGCAATACCCTAACAAACGGGCCACGGACCGCGCGTGATCTTTCCGTTCTCTTCCTTGTCCTTTCCTCTCCCCTTACACACACACTTACACTAACACGCACTACACAACCACATATTCCGGGAGACCGGTCGGGAGCTTGGAGCTTGTCCCGGCTGGGGCGGTGCCCCGCTGGTGGGAGAGTCCTAGTTAGGGGAAACCCCACTAGCCGACGGTATGTCGGCGCCGGATCTGGCCATCCAGTGGTGGAAGATCACTGCCATTTCCCGAGAAAAAGTCCACTACACTTACGGGACTAATGACCTAAACTGTTGACGCGCCCGGAATCACTAACCAACCAACCAACCAACTGAAGTTCGCTGTAACCGGAGTCGACTGTGCTTCCTGTAGCGTTTCCCGAAGTTGCCTTTTCTGCGGAGGGCGTCGCCCTTGCCTAGGGCCTTTGAGCCGCTCGTCGCGCAAGGGGCTGAGCGCATTCGAGTCCGCGCAATGCATTCTAGTCCGTGCAGCGCATTCGAGTCCGTGCAGGGCATTTGCGTCCGTGCAGCGCATTCGAGTCCGTGCAGGGCATTTGCGTCCGTGCAGCGCATTCGAGTCCGTGCAGGGCATTTGCGTCCGTGCAGCGCCCCGCGCGTGGCGTGTGGTGGTGTCAGTTGAACCCGTTCGCGAATTCTCGCGGGCGTTGAACTAATTACCTGGCTATCGATGCGAAAATCTGCCGATCGCTCTTCTCACGGCCGCGGAACTTTCTCTGTGTCCCGCGTTCAACACGACACTATTCTCTGCATTCCTCTCGCTGAGACCTCGACGCAAGTAGTGCACTTGCGGGAAAATTACCATTGGTTGAGAAATAACACAGACCCAGCAGACAGTCCCGGTTAGAAATTCCTAGTTAACAATTTCTCGCCGACTTTTATTTATTTATTTTTACGTCAAAACAATTAAAAACTGTGTGTGACATGCTACGGGGAGAAGTGAATTCTGTGCACGTTTTCAAAATTATGTGATCTCTATCCTAAGCCATATACTACTTGAATTTTGAATACGGAAAGAAAATTAACATTTTTTGTAAAGATTGTTAACAAAATATTCGCTCCGATGTAATAAAATCTATTTTCAAGGGTAAATCAGCAATAAATTTGGGCTCTTATTCCTCATCACGTCCTTCGTTACGGAATAATACTTCCTACAGCGAGAACATGGATAACGATAATTTGAATAACTATAGTTCCCTCTGAATGGTAGAAAACGAGCACAGATAATGAAGTTACATTTATGTCCAGAAAAAACAAGGGGCCATCTCAGATTTGCTCAATGGATCAGGGAAACTGGACGAAAAACCTGATCGAGATGGGGGTCATTGACCCAGAGGCTGCGGTACAAGACTTGTTACAGGTTGTTTAGAATTATAGTTCAAATGGTAAATAATACAGTTAAATATCACTGTTAAAATTAATGTTACTCTCCTTTTGCTGCTTGCTGAGTTTTACTTACAAATTACACTTCCTTTTGTGGTACATGACAACAAAAATACGTAATAATTAGAAGTATTTTATTTGGCATTTTGGGTGGACTGTCGGAGTTTGCCGGCTAGCTAATGGCGTCCCCCTTGTCTGGGCCTAGTTCCATTCCCACGCTTGAGGGAGGTGCGGGAGGTATGTGGCGAACATGGCGTATTCCCTTCTCAGTAACCAGCAAACTGCCGGAGGGTTTCTTCGTCACACAGCTACAGAAACGCAGACGATTTTAAAGGAAAGACAAACTATTTTTGTCACGAGCGGAAAACGAACCCAGGATCACACCACGGGAAGATAGTACTCTGCCCTTGAACCATCCAAGAGACAGTATTTATTTATTTATTTACTTACATTCTAATTTACCTACTTACATTCTTATTTACTTTCTTACATTCTTATTTACTTTCTTACATTCTTATTTACTTTCTTACATTCTTATTTACTTTCTTACATTCTTATTTACTTTCTTACATTCTTATTTACTTTCTTACATTCTTATTTACTTTCTTACATTCTTATTTACTTTCTTACATTCTTATTTACTTTCTTACATTCTTATTTACTTTATTACATTCTTATTTACTTTATTACATTCTTATTTACTTTATTACATTCTTATTTACTTTCTTACATTCTTATTTACTTTCTTACATTCTTATTTACTTTCTTACATTCTTATTTACTTTCTTACATTCTTATTTACTTTCTTACATTCTTATTTACTTTATTACATTCTTATTTACTTTATTACATTCTTATTTACTTATAAGCTTATTTATTTATAGGGGTTTAGGAGCTTATCTTCCACTACTGAGATTAGAGCCCATGAGTGAGCTAATGAGCAGATGATAGCGAGAATGCCGATCATGAAGTGATGATAAGAGGGAAATCGTAAATAAGAGGCAAGGGAAACAAGGATCCGGAGAAAACCTGACGAAAGCTCGCTTTGTTCTCCACAAATTCCACATGATTGGCCGGAGATCAAACCCGGCCCCAAACAAGGGGAGGCGGATGCAGTAAGCATTACACCAGAAGCCCAAGTAGCAGATATCTCTCACAAGGCCGGAGGCAACAGAGTTTCTTTTCAATTTTCCCCCCATTATTTCGTGTTTTTGGGAGCGTCAACTGTCACGAGCATTTGTCCCGTGGAGTGAATATTTTCCGCACGAGAGTTGATATGTTCCCCCCCCCCTGGAGAGAGAGAGAGAGAGAGAGATAGAGAGAGAGAGAGAGAGAGAGAGAGAGAGAGAGAAAGAGAGAGAGGAGATCCTGCGCCGACCTACCGTTGGCTAGCAGGGTTTCCCTCAACCAGGTATCTCCCACAAGCGGACCAGCGTCCCACACGAGATGAACGCTTTAAGCTCCCGACATGTGTGGTTGTCTATTGCGTGTGAGTGTGTGTTTGTAGGGGGTGAGGTTGGATAAGGAAGAGGAAGGAAAGATCGCGCGCGGTCCGTGGCCCGTTTGGTAGAATAATGTTCCGGCATTCGCCTAGGGTCGATCGGAGAAACCACGAAAAACTACCGATTCAAGCAGCCGGGCGCTAGAATTCTCCTCCAGATAGCGAAAATCCTGCCACCGTCGGGACTCGAACCCAGGAACTCCTAGTTAGAGGGACTGCAGTGACGTCATATGATGCCTTCAGACATCTCAACCGGCTTCAATTTCTGCGCGCATAGGAATTGGTAATATAAGTTGACAGTAGGTGTATGCGAGTGCATGTTAATGAATGTTTCCGAGTGTATGTAACTACATGTGAGTGGGAGAGATTACTCTAAGAGACCACTTTGACAACTGCTACTTGGCTACTACTCGGTAAGTGCATTCGTTTACAGTTAGCTCATTTGCAAACGGCTTCATCACTACATTTTGCAATGTCATCGCCCTGCATGGCGCTCATTTGTTCCCCGACCTATCAAGCTGATCCTTTCTTAAAGTAACGCTTTAAATATGATAGCAGGCGAGTACATGTGAGTATATGATGCAAATGCATGTGAGTGTATGTGTTTGAGAGTGTATGAATACATGAGTGTGAGTGTACGTGGGTATATGCGAGTGCATGTGAGTGTGTATGAGTGCGTGGGTGTGAGTGTACGTGGGTATACACGAGTGCATGTGAGTACCTGATTGCATGTGAGTATGAGTGCGTGAGTGTGAGTGCACGTGGGTATATGCGAGTGCACGTGAGTATCTGATTGCATGTGAGTGTGTATGAGCGCCTGTGGGTGTGAGCGCATGTGAGGGAGCGCCTCTCCGCGTGTGCAGCAGCGCCGTCGCGAGCGCGGCGTGGGCGGAGGGAGTGGCCGGGGGGGGGGCGGGGGAGGGGCTGGAGAGCAGGTGCCCGGATGTGCCGCGCGGCTAAGCACTCTAACCGCCGCCGCCACCGCCTTCGCCCGGGCGGAGCAGGTGCTGACCGTGGGCCTTACCGGCCGCTCGGCCTCTCCAACACTCGCCCGCTGCCTTGGCTACGCACGCCATTCGCAACAACATTCGCACCTTCTGTTATTTATCATAGGGAATACTACGAGTGTTTGGGAAAGTCTCCGATAAATCCCCAACTCGCGAAGCACCGAGGGGATTTATCTGAGAATTCCCAAAGCACGAGTGGTATTTAATAGGACTATTCGACAAATCAAATGATGTTCAACTGAGTTCCAACGTGAGCCAAATATTGAAAGTAACTGAAAGCTATGTTAAAATCGAAGAGGTTACGTTATAATACATACGCGGTTTATTGGACATACACATAGAGCTCGATGTACATCGCCTGCTAAGATAGATAAGTCACAGCTTTATATTGGTCTGTAGGGAGGGGTGGTAAGAAAAATGGGATAGAAAAAGAGATACATTCTTTTAGGTACATTGCCGTGATTGGGGTATTTTATACGAATAGTTTAACACTTTTGATTTAAATTTCACGAATGGAATACTCACCAAAAACAATTAAACTATTTGTAACGTACAACGTGGAAAGGTTATTTTGAGCACGATGTAAATTCTAGGATCTCTACCCTAGCCCATTCACAAGTTGAATTCTGAATACAGTTGGGAAATTAGCGTTTTTGACGAAACTTTATTAGAATTTGTTCGCTCTGGCAATTCAGCGATAGATTTGGGTTATCGCTCGTTTTCTTGGTGAAGAAAATCGACTTCCCGCCGCGAGAACATGGAGAACGATCATTTGAATAACTACACTCTCCACTCAAGTTTTAGAACAGGGACAGGTAGTGAAGTTACATTTACAACGTACATTGTCTTTTCAGTCATACAAACGATTTTTTGTCACTCATTTACTGCTAACTAATTAGGTCGTTGAGAAACACTTTCAAATGATTCCCATTCATTTCACTGATGTTGTAAAACTTAAGCTCGGGACGTTTCACTCCCTATTAATATTGTCATTTCGGTAACAGGAGAATATTGCCCTATCAATGTATTCGTGCCCTTATAATAAAAATAAGTTTTTTTTTAATTTTATATTTATTTAAGATTTCCTTTTAAAGAAATATTATTTACATGAATAATTCTGTGGTCAAAATTTAGTCCTTTGATAGTTTAATTATGAGCACGATGGAAAAGACAACGCAGGCTCTTCAAAATCTGTATATATAGCCCATGGTTAACATCCGTTGGATGACTAAATTCACATGCATGTATTTGTATCTACAGTCGACTCCGATTATAGTACAATAAGATATACATAATAAGATTCGGTTATAGAGAACTTTGAACAACGGCTATAGTGAATGTAGGAAATATAATGCCCTGGAAATTAATTCCGTTCTGAAAAAAAATAGATTGCCTCAGTGCATCAAATTCCAACACTAGGCAGCTTGGAAATACGTCACGAGCTTCAAATACCTCTCCTCTTAGAATTCATCTCACAAACGTCTCAAAAATATTACTCTCTCCTCCCAGCATGTCCCAACACTCCAATATTCAATCTCGGTCAAATCGCTCATCATCCTTCACGCATTAGATCCAGATTCCCCAAAGACCTCTTTCGTCCTTCCTAATTCATAAAAATCATTCGCCACAGTTTCCCACAAAACACACCCCTCCACTTCTGAACAATAAATGCAAACTTCGCTTAATCAAGTTATACAGATATGAAATTTTAAAAATAGTGAATGGTTATACCGAGACCCGCATTTGCCTGAGGAAGGCCAAGTACATTCATTGTATGTAACATTGTACCCGTCAAAATCCCCGAAAGACGAAAGTCGAACGGGAAGAAATAAATTAATAATAAATAAATAAAATTATATATATATATATATATATATATATATATATATATATATATATATATATATATATAATCGGCCGAAGGTCATCAACGAAGTGGAGGTAGCGGCTACGGAATGGGGACCTTGTTGATGTGCGATGAAGGCGATACAAACGAACCAATCAGTTCGCTATTCTCTTGGTCGCGCAAAAGACAAGCAGGGCTTCTCGCGGAACGCACCGTCCTGTGGAGAGTGGGGACGAGCATCTGCGGGCGTCCCGACCATCGCATAGACCTACTTGTGACCTGCATCACTACTAGGCCGGGGATTTTTAGGTTTTAAAACATGCTTTTTAGGTGCCAAAAATAGGTTCTTTCAGCATCTCAGTTACGCTTATTAAATGGTAGAATAAGCACAAATAAAACAGGCTACGTACAAAAAACATTCATTTTTACAATTTATTGTATACATTTCTCGCAGGTAAAAACATAAATCAATGTTATATAGTATCAGTTTTGTATATTTTGCGATAATACGAAAAAAGTTTAATTGCTTGTTCTCCAGTTAGAATTATTCGTACCGTATTATCCGTCAGAATAAATTACTAATACCTCTAAGTTTTCAAGGGAAAATGAATGTCTCTTATCGGTAATGATCACTTTCCTTTCACGGAAATTCAATCCCTTTGTCTTAGAAGCGTAGGTAGGCTCTTCCACGAAGTCACGAAGTAGTGGCATGGAGACTTTTATCGCAAGATTCTTGTCCTGTTTATTCATCTCTCCCTATCTTACAGATTAACGCAATTTAAAATTAATATAATCCTTGTCTTTTGTGCCTACACACAAGAAAAAAGTTACAAGAAGCCACATACAAAAGAAATTTGGCAAATTAGTCTCATTTTAGTTTTTTTTAAGTAAAAATAGGCACAAATAGGCATTATTGTTGAAATTGACTCTTTTGGGCGCTAAACAATTGACGGGTTATTGTTTAGATAAACCAAAACGTATATATAAAACTTCATTTAGTACAAGGTACCCAGAAAAGTTAGTTTTTTACCTAAATATCCGCGGTCTAATCATTACAAATTTGCCCGTGGTATTCCTTGGTTCCGTCTCGACGTTTCTACCATTGTTCTGGGTATAGGATGCTGTTCCTCAATTAACTATCCATATTGAAAATTCGAATCCGCAGATTTTGTAATTAATAAGTGTAAATAATTAATTAATAATTAATAAGAAATTAATCAACGATAACAAATTAATTTATTTTAGCACTATCGTAATGAATTTCTGATATAATCTATCACAAATCGTACTCTCCAAAGTTGCTCTACATTCAGAGTTGACTGTAAGTAAACAAATTAACGAATAAATAAATAAAAATATAAAAATACATAAAAACAAAATATAAAAATACATAAAAACAAAATATAAAAATAAAATGTAAAAATACATAAAAATAAAATGTAAAAATACATAAAAATAAAATGTAAAAATACATAAAAATAAATGTTAAAAAATAAATCAATGTACATAAAAATAAATAAGTAAATAAAAGAGGAGGAGCCGTGTCGTTGGTCCAGACGCGGGCGCCGCAGCCGCAGCCGTCGACACAGTCCAACGCCTCCTGGCCCTCCTTTTTGCGCCACTCGCAGCAGCACTCGGGCGCAAACACCCGATCGCCTTTTGTTCTCGCGCCACACGCCCCCCCCCCCCACCATTGGGGCTTATTACTAGAGTCCCGACAAATATGTACTACTCGTACAACTTTTCTTGAACGATGACCTTGCTTCCCCCTCCCTTGAGCAATAAACAGTTGAAGGGAAAAGCTTGCAGCGAGCACTGATGACAACGTTCCAAGCATTAAAACTTCGTTGGCGCGAAACAGAAGCTAATCAAAGCTAGTTGCTATCATTGTCAAGAACTTCTGTTCAGCTTTATGACCATTATCTACAGAAACGGCTGAGGCAGGTCCCGGTCCTTCAAGGGAGGCCCTAAAACTTCTATCTAGTGTCTCTGCTGTTACTTACCCAGAGCGATGACCTGGTCGCACACGTAGCAGGTTTGACTTTGGTTTTCCAGAGATTGGCATTATTGTAAACACTCTAGAGGTCGACTTTGTAACTAATACCCCCACTCCGCCCGCATTTCTTCAATCTATCGTTCAAGAAAAGTTGCGCGAGTAGTAGTATGAAAGTCAAAATATGTAGGGAAGAGTTAGGTTAACTGGTTCACTTTTTTTTTTTAATTTTCTTTAAAATGTTATTTACTTGAGCTATACACGAGAAATTTCGCATGATATTTCAATGAGACTTCCTCCTAATATTGTAGGAACAAACATCATCATTGTACCTACAGTTGTTGTCAAATATGGAATGTTTTATACATTTTCAATAGGACCAGTTAACCTAACCAGTAAGGTTAAGTGGACCGGAAATTGTGAAAATAACATTGACTTTAGAATGAAACAAAAACATTATTCTGCGCATTGTCATAACCTTTTTCTGCACATAAAGGGAGAAAATGCTTAGCGATGATTGTACTCTTACAAATTCACGTTAAAATAAATCATGTCTTTAAATATTGCTCTGCAATCCTTCAGATGGCATGGAAACTTTATAAAAATATCTACTGTTGAAACAAAAGCATTTTGGTTGGTCCGGGAGATAGCTCAGAGCATCAACTGATGTCACTGTTAATTGCAAATCTGCAAATACTAATTTCGACACAATAAAGGGGGTAAGTAGACCGGTCCACATAACCTAACGTCCCGGCGGTTCAGTTAACCCCACAGCACATATTTTCTTTAAATGCCCGAAAACATACAAGCCGCGACGCATTATTAGAAACAAAACCCACTGTTATAAAGCAGACATACTAACAATTAATCTAGTGTGAATATTTTTCTTGTAATTGTTATTCAATCGCAATAAAATTGCAAAGCAGATGAGTGGTAGAAAATAGTTCTGACCTTTCAGAAAAAAATTCCTTTCTGTACTCAACGATGAAGGCCTGCAACTAATGAAAGTGACTTAGATTATCAGCCCTGTCATTCTACGAATGCCATCCAGTGGAAAAATGAGGAATCACTTCCCACTAACATAAAAAAAAGCACCACTTTACCTAACCGGACCAGTTAACCTAACTCTCCCCTACATAAATATGTAAAGAAAACAGTAAGAATATGTAATAAATATTTAAAATCGGATATAATATGTAATATTAACATTCACTAATTATAAAAGACATTTACATAATACGAAATTACATTTATAAAAAGTTTCTAAACCAATTTTAAAAATAATACAAACGTGTTAAAAATGATTTGGAGAGCACAAATAGACACACACTTTGCACCACACAACTTTCTTTTCAATATTAAAAACTTCATCCATTACTATCCAGGACCGCAGTTTAAGAGCCAGACTAGACGCAATAGAAGCCGCCGAACAAACTGTCGATGGACCAGCAAACAACCACTGCAGCGTGCAGCATTCTCATCTAAGGGTTACACGTCGGCAATCACCAAAACGTCCTCGCAAATTAAGGTTAAGGGTCACGAAATGTGTCGACATTGATACTTCTCACACCTAAAGGTGAAAATGATATTAGTCGCTGACGCACATCTCTCGCCACGGAGATAATCAAAGCAGGCGCGCCGCACTCTGAGAACATACGACCGCGTCTTCACATAGCTTAACTAGAGTAGATATCACGTGAATGAAAAGTTAAGTTTTTTAAATGCTTCTTTTCACAAAAATGTAATAAAACTGAAGAATGTTGGTAGAATAGAAACTATTTTGTGAAAATGGTAAAAGATGTAACGAAAAAATTGGATATTGTGTTAGGTCGGAAAAGATTAGGGAAGATTACAATTTTGAGAGCGGTAAGTATAAAGACAAAAATATATAATTACATAAAAATCCGGTCTCTACAGCGAGTATTTAGTGTTTCAACTGCTATGGTCATTAGCCACAGATGTGTAGTGCATTTTTTAAAATTTGTTTTTCACAGGAGGTGGCTGTGATCATTTTCCGCTGGATGGCGAGATCCGGTGCCGATCTACCTAGGACCTCCTGGTCAGAGACGCTGCAGTGACATCAGTTGATGCACTGAGCTACCGCTCCCGGTTTTAACATTCTCCCTACTAGCATCTTAGTCCTAATTCCTTACACTTCCACCACCACTGTGCTGTGTAGAAAACAAATGCGTGGCGTACTATCTATGGTGGCTGGTCATGGAATAGAAGGGACGGGGTTAAATGAATCAATGACAATATACAGTCGACTCCAGTTATAGTGAACTTGGATATTGCGAACCCTCGGTTATAGTGAACCTAAGTCACTGGTCTCGTTTCACTTACATCATAAATAAACATAACATTCGGTTATAGTGAACCTAAGTCACTGGTCTCGTTTCACTTACATCATAAATAAACATAACATTCGGTTATAGTGAACCTAAGTCACTGGTCTCGTTTCACTTACATCATAAATAAACATAACAATCGGTTATAGTGAACCTGAACCTCGGCTATAGAGAACGTAGGAAATACAATGTCCTGGAACTTAATTCCCTCCTGGAAAAGAATATATCGCCCCAGTACTAAAAATTCCAACATTAGGCAGCTTGAAAAAATGTCGCGAGTCAGAGGTCTTAAAGAAGAAGTCTCCCCTGAGGTGAAGGTAGCGGACTTGGAAAATGGACCTTACTGATGATCTAATGAAAGAAAGACCTCAAGAAAAAAAAAGTGTGTTTATACACCGGCAAATATAGTAATTTCCATGCTGACGTGTGCGTCGGCGTCATATTTCACGGTCGATAAATCTCGCCAACTCCCGGGATATAAAATGCATTGCACTTCCTGGGCTGATGATCATAGCAGTATGATATATGGCTGATTATCATAGCATGGCTTGGGCTGATGATCATGACGTCACTTCTGCGCCTCTGACCGGCAGGTCCTAGGTTCGAGTCCTCACGGCACGCCGCGGCGGCAGGATTTTCGACACTAGCTTTTCAGCTAGGTCGAATTCAGTCGCTGTCTGAAGACTTGTAGTAGCCAACTGCTCTGATCGATAGTTTTCCGTGGTTTCTGCGATCAACACCAAGTGAATGCCGGAGCAGTACCCTCACAAACGGGCCACGGACCGCGAGCGATCTTTCCTTCCTCTTCCTTGTCCTATCCTCTCCCCTTACACACACACACACTTACACTAACATGCACTACACTACCATATATTCCGGGAGACCGGTCGGGAGCTTAGAACTTCACCCAGGTGGGGCGGTGCCCCGCTGGTGGGAGAGTCCTGGTTAGGGGAAACCCCACTAGCCGACGGTAGGTCGGCGCCGGATCTGGCCATTCAATGGGGGAAGATCACCGCCATCTCCCGATGAAAAAACACATGCATTGCAATGCATTTCACTTACGGGACTAATGACCAAAGCCGTTGACGCGACCGGAAACACGAAAAAATCAATCAATTATCGATCGGAGAAACCAGGGAAAACTTCCAAACAGAGAAGCTGGCCACTGAAATTCTGCCGTCAGCGGCTGAATTCGACCTAGCTAGGTAGGTAGTGTAGAATAATTGGCATCGTCAGGACCCAAACCCGAGGGCTTGAGAGAGAGAGAGTGACATGGCTGATTCGCGGGTGAACACAGCCTCCTCGAAGTTTCGTACTTCAGCCCCATTTTTCAACTACCACACTTCCTGAAAAGACTATGAAACCTACCGCGCACAGACGTCAGAAGATAAAAAATACACAGACCGATAACTGTACATTGAAATAAGCTTTCTCTTTATAGCTCTTGAAAGACGTTTTATGAAATCGTACGAATCGAAATCAGTGTTTCTTTGTTTACATATGAAATCTAAAATTATTTGAGAAGATTGTATGAAAGGAAGAAACAAGGACAAAACAATAATGTACCATGCAATGTGACATCCTTAATATCAATAATACAGTACAAAATGGACAAATATTAGATTTTTATATCATTTTTATTTCTGTGTATTATCTGCCTTCATATATATTTCTTTAATGAACTCCTATTATATACATTGTGTCCTTGTTGACACACATTTTATATACTTCACACATTTTATATACCTCTAAATTATCAGACCATAACCCTTTGAAATCTTGCGTAAAATTCTGGAGCAGACCTGCCAATGTATAGTAGAGTTGCCATAATCCGAAGTAATTGGAACCGAGACTAACGCGGGGACAAAACTAGTTCTATGCTGTAAACGCTGTACACCGAAACTATTCCTTCTCTTTCTGTAACGAAACGAAGAATTTTGAAAACTACATGCTCACGGAGATAACTTTCACTATACCTCAAAGTAGCCTGAATATATGTTTACCTTCTTGTGTTCTTCCTCCTGGCCAGAGACGGATACCAAGACACGAAAATGATTATTTAAGATACTATCAACAGTACTTTATATGTTTAATACTTTTTCCATTCACATGAGCACTGAGAACAGATCTTGGAGCCGTTATTTGACCATACATCTGCCTGATAGATCTTAATCTTGACGCGTGTGCAGAGTTACGGATCAAAAGAACCTTGAGTAGGGGTTTTACGACCGCAAACTCGTAATCGTATTGTTAAGGTGATTTCAATACTTTTCCTCGTAATTTACTATAGTTAGGGAAGAAAAGTAAAATACTTGGATAATGTGATGCTCATTTTGTAAAAGACTCTAAACAACAATTGTATACAGTCCCCGACAATAGTTTGATTCTTGTAAGGTACTCTTCAATTATTGAAGATCTCGGATCATGACGAGTCTACACACTTGAATTGTTGAAGAGTACCTTACGAAAACCAAACTATTATCCGAGTAATATTTCTGTTTACTTGACAGCTGGGTTGGGTAAAAGCGATGCTGCCAATTACTCAGGCGGCAGTCACGTGGTCGTTCTTGCAATAGATCATAACAACAGCAAGAAACAAATCGCAATAAGGGAACAAAACAGTAAAAAACACAGAACAGCACGCACGAAGCATAACTAAAGAAATAATGGTGCTCTTTAGTTTTCAGTTGCTTCGCACTGTTACATTCCACTTTTTAATAAGCATCGGCAACTCTGCAAAGAAGTTCGCTTAATTTGAAGCGTGCGATTGGATGACGTGTGATTGGAACCTTTTCCACAGTCAGCCGCTAGCTATCAAGTACACAGAAATAATATTCGAAAAATAGTTAAAATTCGAGATTCATCAGGAGGCACCAAAACTTCATAGCGTAGAGGTGCTTAGCAATGAATTTATTTTTCCCCGCCTTTCTTCCAACGTGTTTAACACTTGCCGAAAGGAAATGCCATAGCAGATAGCGCTAGTTGCAGAGAATACCTTTGTGAATTATCTTAAAAGATGGAATTTTGGACTTGTTTGGTTCTCTGGAAACCCTACAATTTTTTGTAATGGAAAATGTTAACTGTTAATATTCAACTAATAGAACACAATATAAATAAGTGAACACCTTCGCCGCAGTCTGGAGATTTGAACGCGCGGCCTTAGAGAAAACTAATTCGCAACATTAATTCTAGGCATCGGATGTTTAGGGAAATGCCTATTTTTTTCTAGAGAATTTATTTAAAGGCTGATAATATACGTCCAGGAATCATGACAAATGATGACATTTGACGGAATTTTATAATGTCTATTTTTGCTTATTTTAGCATAAATGCCTATTTTTTGCATAAATACCTTTTTTACGACTTTTTTGCCTTTTATTTATTATATTTATATACAATGCTAAGATATCGGAAAATCGGTGATGGTCCAACGTGACCATTCATTACGAAACCTTCAATTCACGTCTTGAAATTTAAAATTACGAGAGAATTCCTGAAAGTATACCAACTGATTTTTCTCCATTTCCCTATTTCACAAATTCTAGACATGATCTGAGAACATGAACGATTGATAATACGCCGAGGGAACCGAAATTTGAAGTGGAAATAAATATGAATTCCCAGAAGGTTTCAGTTCTGCTAGTGTTCGACTGCTAAAATATATGCCAGTCACATCGTTCAGATATCCTTTTCCGCATTCAAACTGATTTTGTCTCCCAGCCGTCGCAAATTTGAAATTGTGATCCTTGAAAAGTCACTGGTAATATGTAAATATTACTGGCATAATAATATTACTGAAACTATTAAGAATAAAATGTAGAAGAGTTGTAAATATGTAAATCTAGTTTTACATTAAAAAATACGAACTGGTTTTGTGCATTTAAGTTTACAAAATGATATATACAAAAATTACAATTTTCCATTTTATTGTGTATGTAACATATGACAGAGCCTTTTTCCTCCATATTCTTGACTTTTTCAGTGCCTTTTTAGGCGCCTAAAAGACGATTTTTTAGTGCCTAAACATCCGATGTCTATTAATTACGATCCCGTGGTTGGACCAAGAACTTCAAATTCGAGATCAGCTGCACATGGGGCGTAAAATCACTGGTCGAACAAACAGTTATAAGAGCTCTGGGATTCATTGACTGATTTGCTCGTGTTTCCGGGCGCGTCAACTGCTTTGGTCATTAGTCCCGTTAGTGTAGTGCATGTGTTTTTCTCGGGAGACGGCGGCGATCTTCCCCCGCTGGATGGCGAGATCTGCCGCCGACCTACCGTCGGCTAGTGGGGTTTCCCCCTAACCACAACTCTCCCGCCAGCGGGGCACCGCCCCAGCCGGGACAAGCTCTAAGTTCCCGACCGGTCTCCCGGAATGTGTGGTAGTGTAGTGCATGTTGGTGTAAGTGTGTGTGTAAGGGGAGAGGATAGGACAAAGAAGAGGAAGGACAGATCGCGCGCGGTCCGTGGCCCATCTGTTAGGGTACTGCTCCGGCATTCGTCTGGTGTTGATCGGAGAAACCACAGAAAACTACCGATCAGAGCAGCAAGCCGCTAGAATTCTCCTCCAGACCGCGACTGAATTCGACCTAGCTGAAAAGCTAGTGTCGAAAATCCTGCCGCCGTCAGGACGCGAACCTAGGACCTCCCGATCAGAGGCGCTGCAGTGACATCAGTTGATGCACTGAGCTACCGCTCCCGGTAAGAGCTCTGGGATTTGTTCCACAAAAGCTATGCAAGAACTTGTCCACACTTCCAGGACCTTTAATACAGGTGCAAGACATGACGATTTAGTGAACTTCCACCTTTCCTGATGACAACGGCATTTCTATACATCGATGACTCCGGGACGGATTTTGATGACATAAAACATCGCCAAAAATGATCAATAAAATGCTGTTAATAAGTTTTTAAAATGCCCTAAAGCAAAGAAATATAACAAAAAAATGTTCAAAACCTGTTCAGAAGGACAACTCAAGCAGTTAAATGTAATCGAGGCGTCTTCCTTTCGTTAAGTGAACTCAGGGCATGAATTAATTAAGTGAATTGCAAACTTTTGGTTTGAGCTGTTCCTTATCAGGAAATCTCTGTCTTTAGTTCCCGAAATCGGCAGAATGGCGCTGACAGGCGTCACAGAAAACTTAGATTACATTCTCACAACGGCTGACATTGCAATTTCTGTGCGAAGAAATCAAATAGGCTACTCAGAAATTCTGCGGAGAACATTTTGTTACAGTAGTTAAAATAGTATTTGAAGCAAGTGCGTACCATTATTAAAGTCTATTGAATAAGAGAAAAAAGGATTAAAAAGTACGGCAAAAGGAAAAAAAAATGACTCAGTCGAAATCAACGAAAAATGCAACAAAAAAAGTCTTATGAAATGAGTCATTTCATTTAGTCATAACATACAATTAATGTGTTCAAAAAAGCGTTCTTCTAAAGTGAAAAAAAAATTCATTAAAATCCGCTCCCTATCTAGGGATGGCATTGAAAAAAGGCAAACAAAGACCCAATCTATACATTTCTATCTATACCTATACATGGTGACAAACATTTTTTTAAAAAAATTATTACTTTTCGTTCAACAATTATGCCTTTCGAGGGTTTTGAGGAACATAATCTTATATGGCTTCTTACGATATGGCCATCCTTAAGTCACGGTTGGTTTCTGAACTGTACTGAAGAGTTTTGATTTTTGTTCTCTGATTAAAGGATGGTATAATGGTGGAAAGTTACGAAGGAGATGGCAAGTTAAGGAGGTTTAAGTTTATCTTTCGGGAATCATGATATAATTTGCGGTCTGCTATTGTTTCTTCCTAGGATGAATATTGCAGTGCAGGGAGCATTTGGTAGATGATTGTAGAAATTGCTGGCAAGATTTGTTAATGTCTCCTTGAATTCTGGTGTGTCTTATTTTCGTCGGATTTTATGGTTGGGGATGAACTATGGCGCGTCGATAATATTTACAACCGTGGTAATTAGCGGCATGATGTTCATTACATTTAACACATTGAGGGAGAGAATCTCTAGTTTTATTCTTTGTAGTGGTGATTACCTACACATTTCACGCATCTTGCTGGGAATCCACAGTTGGCTTGATAATGGCCTTACCTTTGACATTTTTTGCACATAATTATTCTAGCATTGACTCTTTGCTGAACTCTAATTTAACTGTACATAAATTTGTTAAGAACAAACATTTTTGTAGCTTCACTATTATTAGTTCTATCGCACAGATATGGATGAGCTTAGTGAGTTTGTTGTACAATCGACTGAGTTTAGTAACTGGATATTTAAGACGTAAAAGTTCAGCCTCAATGGCTTCCGCGGAGAAGCATGTGGGAATATCTTCCATGACAACTGATAAAGGTTTAACCGTAGAATTTCGGAAAGAGTAATAAGCAATGTCTCCTTCATCACAAAAATCATATAGGCAATCATTGACAAGTTAGCTACGTGTAGAATGCACAATTGAAAAAGATGGCACGTCATCGGAATCCGAGCCCTGGCCTACACTATCCCTATGGCTATACTAGGGTTTTCTTAACGTGGTCGATGACATTAGGTCATTTTCCCACGTGCTGCCTTATAAAATCAATCTTTATAACAGTGTTAAGCACATATGTGAGGCCATGAACCCCGTTGAGAAGGACAAACGAAAAAGATTCATTTTATAAGGCGGGAGGTGTACAGATGACCTAATGTTACGAAAGCCCAAGCATAGCCACCGGGCGGGCGGGAGGAGCGAGGCGCGGGGCTGCCAGGAGGCGCTGTGTGCTTCGCTTCGCTTCGGAGGCGGCGGCGGCGGCGGCGGCGACCTTGGAGGCGGCTGGGGCGCGGGGCGGGGGCACCGGAAGCCAGGGGGGGCGCGGCGGTTGGGCGCCGGAAGCCGCCCGGGGGCCCGCACGCACTCGCCGCCGCCGCCACGGCGCATGCGCGGCCGGCAGCCCGGCGGGCGGTCGGGCGGGCGGGCGGTCCGCCCGGCACAGGTGCAGCGGCAGCGCCTGGTCCAGCCCTGCCATGCCCTGTCTCGCCATGCCCTGCCCTACCCTGCCACGCCCTGCAGTACGCTGTCTTGCCATGCCCTGTCCTGCCACGCCCTGTCCTGCCACGCCCTGTACTGCCACTTCCTGTACTGCCATGCCTTGTCCTGCTGTGTCATGCCCTGTCCTGCCCTGCCATGCCTTGTCCTGCCCGGTCCTGTCATGCCATACCATGCCCTGCAGTGCCCTGTCCTGCCCTGTACTGTCCTGGCCTGCCATGCCTTGTCCTGCCGTGTCCTGCCCTGCCCCACCCTGCTCTGCCATGCTCTGTCATGACCTACCATGCCCGGTAGGGTTGCGACCACAGAAGCGGGCCATAGGGGCCATGCCCCTCCCCAAAGAATTAGAGTTTGCGTTTGTTACCTCCCTTTATTTGGCAAAATTGATTTAAATATTTAAGTTGGAATTATGTAATTATTTAAAAATTAATAACAATATAATAAAGATGATAACAATAATAATACTTTTCTTATTCGTATTTTACAGAACCATTATCCACTACAAAAATATATAATATAATAACAAATACGTTAGTATTTAACAAAAATCTATGATGCCCCCCTTCCCAATAATCGGGTGGATCGGCCAGTGTGCTACGACGATAACTATATGGGGAGGATTTTGATGATGTCATACTTTTCTTCACACTTTAGAGCAATGCCTTTTAGAATAGACATTCATTTTATGTTATGACAAAACGAAATGTCTCATTTTTATGACCCTTCTATTTTGGCATGTTTCGACGATTTTCACTAACAATTTTTTACCTTTTCCCGTCATTTTTAAAACATTTGTCGCTGATTTCATCAATTTTAATATCTACTTAATGGTATTTATTTAAAAAGAATATTTACGAGATGCAACAAATAATGTTCTGATGCAACAAATGAATTCCCGAGTAGCCTATTCCATTTCTTCGCTCAGAAATTATGTCAGTCGTTGTGAGAAGTAATTAGGCTTGCTGTTGCCGCCTATCAGCGCGATTGTTGGTTTGACTGATTTCACGATAACTAAAGACACAGATTTCCTGGTAAAGAACAGTCTAAAGCAAAAGTTTGCAAGCTGAGTTCACTTGAACGAAAGGAAGAAACCTCGATAACATCAGTAACGTACCCAACAGCTTGAGTTATTCTTCTGAAATAGTTTCAATCAATTTTTTTATATAATTATTCTTTGCTTATAGGGCATTTTAAAAACATTTTAAGAGCATTTTGTTGGTAATTTTTGGCGATGTAGGTCGTCAAAATCTGTACCCTAGCGATTACTAAACATTCGTTTCCAAATAGAGAGTTGTTGCACGGCGAAGCGTTAAGGAGACCTAGACGGTCAGTGATTTTGATCAATCGCTTGAATCAAGCATGATTGACCATCTAGGAACCCCTTTGACGCTTGAGCCAAGCGTTGACGGAGATGAAACGTTTGATTGGCTCACGCGGTTGACGAGGGTGCTTGACGGTTTTTGATCAATCATTGCACCTTTCATTTCACGCATATTTGTATCCTTATTCTCTATTTTGGGCCGTACGAACTTCAGTTAAAAAGTAAAACTGTCTTGTTTCATTCTAATGAAGCTCCTGTAGACTTTGGTTCTGTATCGCATAGAACGTTGAGCAAGTTCACTTCGTGAGTGAAGCGATTTATCATTTTATTATACTCCTAGGACATTTCCTAGATAATTTCCTTCCACTCCAACGTCGTTTCCTCTTAATTTGTTTCTATCGTTTCAGGACAACAAATGTCAAGGCGAGTAAAGGCCAAGTTAGTATTCAACATTTCACGACCGACTCACTTGCCGAGTAGCGAACTCAATTGAGAAAGAGTTTTGATCAAAAGATTGAATGGTTGACTGAAGATTGTTTGAAGCGTACGTCAATCGATTGATCAAGCAGCTTGATAGTAAAATATAAATCTCTTTTTCCGAAAGCTTTCTCTTCATATTCGTTGTGTAAGGAATTTTCGGGTGTGAATTATGTGCCGTTATTTGAGTTTCGGTTACATTGCGAGTTGCATTTTAAAGAGAAAAATATAAGGGGACTTCAAAGTATGGTTGTTAAGCGGGTGAAGCAAACCACTATTTCAAAAGCAGTCAATGACAGAAAAAAGTTGGGAGTCCCTAGTCTAAACCTAAAAGAATACCGTTGGTCTGCCGCTGGCAAAGACACATTCGTACACAAGGGATCCCAAAACCTTATAGAATGTAACTATGTTTGTGTAGTAGTCTCGTTAGAAACTTTGTGTGCGTATTGTATGCATGACAATGACTTCAAAGAGTCTATGAACCTGCGGGAAAACAAGTTCTTTTGAACTCGTTCTCTCTCAGGTTCAAAGGTACTTTACAAGTCTGACAGGGTCGTGATTAAATCACAAGGAATTATTTTTAAGAGATGTCGATTCTTGGAAGGCCAACGGTAAAACATTATTTTGTTAAACAAAGTAAGAAAAAACGATCTGCCATTGGTCACGTCTACGAATGGAAAGAAACAACCAGTAGTATGGAGAGGAACAGTGAAAATAGCAAAAACTGAATGATTTCGAAACATTTTTACGCATGCACAAAAACGTTTTCGTTATAACGAAGATGTAGATTAAGTATAAATAAAAATGTGTTATCGTGCAATGCTTACTTATTTCATTGCAAAGGCAAAAATTAGGCCAGGTATCTGCATCCAATTTTTTCGGAACATCCGTTTAGTCAGCGTGTATACTAACGGCAATTTTTCTGCAGAACCACCTGTAACCACCTAAAGCTTATTTAACTATACGCATTAATCATGGACAATAGATTTATGTTTTTTATTTTGCCTTAGATCTTAAACCCAAACAGATCTCTGTTTCTCAATATTTATACAACAAATAGCATATATTTTGACCTTCCGGTAGTGTACAATTTCTTGTCAGACCTGTGTTAAGGTCAAAATAAAAGATCTCCATGGTTTTGTGGTTGCTTTGGTACACTGTCAGAAAGTTTTGTATTACTTTTAATGTAAAGTACATTAATTTTCATATACGTAAATTAAATTTAATGTGCACGTACAGTAAATTTAATGCAGTCCGCGTGCGAGAGAGAACGAAAGTGTTGGAATAATTCCGACGTCGCCATTTTCGCCTTTTCTCTTATTTCTTGAGGCGTCAACTCAACCTCTGATTCTCTAGACATTTTAAATTAAAGAATTGGCCGGTTTTTTGAGGGCAATCACATACGACAGCAACATACAGCACAAAATGACTTGTGTTCTGATCTTAACGTCAGTCAAATGTTCCTTCTACCACTACCCTAGTGAAATAGGACGAAAGTGAAATTACGATTCTATTTCTTTTAAATAATATTCCACGTAAAAATATTAATAATAAAAGAGATTAAAACTAACAAAGTAACATAGTAAATAATATTAAATGCTATTTTAATGTACACAATGGAACGAAACATTTTACTAGAACGATTCTCAATGATTAATGAAGTCTCAATACTTGGTTTGTAAACTTCTCTGTGATTGGCCAAGAACCTGTATCATAAAGAAATCTGTATCGTAATGAATATCGTTATGCAGCGGGTTGCAGCCCTCAAATGCAGAATCATACAATGGGAGTAGAAAAATAAGTATTTCATTGGTTGTGAATAAAACAAGTGAGGGCGAGTTGCTTCCCCTTGCAGAGGGGTTCGCGCCCCCGAGGGCCAGCGGCCACAATGGCTGCATTGTGCCCTGCGAGCGCATTGTGCCGCTGGCCCTCGCGTGCTGCCCGGGATGGGACCGACCGGTGTGTGCGACAGTATATGCGACCCGCCACCAGCGGCGGCCGCCCCGCGTGGCCCAGCTCCCAAGCGGCTTCTCACCGTGTCCCGTGTATTGTGTGTGCGCGCGCGCACGGAGAACTGCATGCCTGTTTATGATGTGGAGAGTGTGTGTGTTGTGTGTGTGTTTAAGGGTGAACATTTGATGTGATTTGAGTGAATGTGTATGAGGTTGTGAGTGAATGCCTTTGATGAATTGGGTGTGAATTTATACGATGTATTTTGCGCGAGTACGTCTGATTGTGAGTGTGTAATTGTGAATGATGTGTAGTGCGTGAAAATGTGTTTGATGCCTACTTTTGTGTGTATAATGAATTGCGCCAGTACGGTGTGTTGTGTTTAGGTCACAGAGGATATCTTTATGTGTGTATGTTTGTATATATGTGTGTATGTGTCTATGAATGAGTGTATGTGTCTATGAATGAGTGTTTTTGCGCATATTTTAAAGATATTTATCCACTTTAGGTATTTAAAGCCAAACTTTATGAAGCTGAGATCAGTTTCGCCAAAACTGTTATTCAGAATACAAGAGTTATCATTATCTGCCGCCCACTAATAAACGCCATAATCAGTTTGGTAATTAAATATTACTAGGACACAAGTGCTCTAATTGTGGATAAAACGTACGATTTTCCTACCGTAATATCTTATAACTTCACTCAATTGGTTATTAAACTCTTACTAACGATTTCGTTTGAATTCTCCAGAGTCCAATTGCAATATCTAACTAAAATAATTATCCGTACTACTAATTTCCAACACACGCAGAAACTGAAAGAAAACTAGGCAGCTTCAATTCATGTGAAAGATGTCGATGGTTTTCTTAGATATCCAGGAACTTGGTAAAAATAAAAAAACAACAATGAAACAATTTTGATTTTGGCTGAAAATACACATATTTAATTGCTTAATTCCGCCTATTATTATTACACTACGCATACCGACTGTATTCTTAAACTTAGTTCCCCACTGCTAACAAGGCTGATGTCATGCGACAGCAAGGCTCTAAGGCAGAGGCCGCCGGCCATTAATTACGAATATTCGCTATTCATATGATGCGTTGTGCTTTGATATTCTTGGTTTGCAAAGAACTATTATATTTATTAATCTATTGCAGTGCTCGTAAAAACATTTTTGTTAAAAACCTTTAATTTATTGCCGTATTAATCGAGAGTATGTTACTTGTTGATTTTAAGCACTGAGCGTGCTACCTTTTTGGAAACAATTTTGTACGATTTTGTCCATCAGCGTCTTTGAGACTGTAGGCCACTAGTTGTGGTAAATTTGAATAATTTTCACTGCGTATGAATACGCTGGTTCTGGAGGTCTGGCGTCACTGCAGTGCCTCTGACCGGGAGGTCCTAGATTCGAGTCTCGACGGTGACAGGATTACCAACTATAGTTTGTGAGCGAGGTCGGATTCAGCTAGCTGCCTGGAGGAGAATTCTAGCAGACGCCTGCTCTGATCGGTAGCTTCCGTGCTTTCTCCGATCAACACCAAGCGAATGCCGGAGCAGTACCCTAACAAACGGGCCACGGAACGCGCGCGATCTATCCTTCCTAATTTTTGCCCTTTCCTCACTGCTTACTTTCACACACTTACACTTCCACTAATGCACTACACTACGATACATGCCAGGATCCCGATCGGAGGCTTAGAGCTTGTCCCGGTTGAGGTGGTGCCCCACTGGTGGGAGATACCTGTTTGAGGGAAAAGCCCCGCCAGCCCGCGGTAAGTCGGTGCCGGATCTCGCCATCCAGCGGGGGAAGATCCCTGCCACCTCCCGAGGAAAACCCGCACTACACATATGGCACTAATGACCCTATCGGTTGACGCACCCGGAATCACTAACAATCAATCAATTAAAATATTTAATTAATTGTGTTAAACAAGAGTATAAGATTCGTTGTTGAGCCGTGTGCGTGCTACTTTTAAGAAAACCTTTTAGTGTGATTTTGCCTGACAGGGTTTTTCTCGCTGCAGGCCGCGACTTGTGGCCAATTGGAGACTGCGTGTGAAGGCGGGTTCCGGTGTCGTCGGAGGGGCGCGCGGGGGCGTTTCGCCTCTGGATGGGAGAGCCTTGTTCCGGACGCGCTCTACCGGCCGCGCGAGTGGTGGCGAATGTCACCTCCCCCCCCCCCCCCGAGAGCCGGCACAGGTCGTTCAGGGTATCAACTGACGTCACTGTCTAGCTAGTGTCGAAAATGCAGCCACCGTGGGGACAGGACCCCTAGGTTGGTTGTTAGTGATTCAGGGCGCGTCAACTACGGGAAGAGTCATTAGTCCGTAAGTGAAGTGCATGTTTTCCTCGGGAGGTGGCGGTGATCTTCCCCCGCTGGATGGTGAGATCCGGCGCCAACCTACCGTCGGCTAGCGGGGTTTCCCCGACTAGGTATCTCCCAATGGCGAGGCACCGCCCCAGCCAGGACGAACTTTCAGCTCCTGACTGGTCTTCCGACATGTGTGGTAGTGCAGTGCATGTTAGTGTAAGGGGTGAGGATAGGAAACGGAAGAGGAAGGAAAGACCGCGCGCGGTCCGTGGCTCGTTTGTTAGGGTACTGTTCCGGCATTCGCCTGGTGTTGATCGGAGAAACCAGGGAAAACTAAACTAATCAGAGCAGCCGGCCTCTAGAATTCTCCTTCAGACGATTGAATTCGACTTAGCTGAAACGCTAGTGTCGAAAACCTTTCCACTATCGGGACTCCCAGGGATCCTAGGATTTCGGGAACCTAGGATCTCCCAGTGAGAGGTACTGCAGAGACGTCAGTTGACGCCCTGAGCCTGAATCGTTGCCAGTGCATCGAACTGTTGTCAGTGCAGTGGACTGTGGCCAGTGCATCGAACAGTGGTCAGTGCTTAGGACTGTGCGACAGTGTAAGAGAAGTGAACAGTGAAAATAAATACTAAAGAGAAGTTTAGAGTAAATAAATAATCAAGAGAAGTGTGCCGTATAAAGAATAATTAAGTGAAGACTATCTGTACATAAATCAAGTGTTTTCAGTGATTGTGTTAAGAAACAAAATAAACGTTTTTATTAAAATAATATCAGAGTTAGTTAGTTAATGCCTTATTTTACGTGGCGAGACTCGGGCCATCAGGCCCGCTCTTCCGTCTAACCACGCAAATTTCGCTAAGCTCCTTTCACCACTCAGCGGAGAAAGGAGGTATTATCTTGGGCTACGAAACAGACAGATCTCAATTTTTCTCAGAGGCTTCTTTTAGGCATGAGGATCTTTTACATGCAGTAAATCTACTACATGAGACAGCCAGCTTTACTTCCCCTCCGAAGGAAGGCGTACAAAGGATTTTCTCGCCCTTAAAAATCCACGGCTTCGATCGGGTTTGAAACCGCAAACTCTGATACCACAGTCCGGTACGCTGACCGTTATACCACCGAATCCGCACCGCGAGTTTTAATTCACCACCTAGAAACGTACCAATATAAATTAACTGTATGATGACGAACATAGCGTCCGATTCCCTAAGACACCGCCACTTCCATTCCATACGAACGTGGCCGGATCGCGTTTCTCTAGCAGCGTCGCTCGTGGGCAGGCCGGCGGCGAGGCGAGGCGAGGCGAGGCGAGGGCGCTGGAAGCCCTGGGAGGCAGGTAGGCCCCGACCACGCCCCCGGCGCCGCCCCGCGCGGCACAAAGAACACACAGCCCAGGGGGGCTCATCTCTTGCAGGTGAAAAGAGAGGTTTTCCACGGCACACCCTACAGCAATTGACAACGATCTCGTTGTGCTGTACCAATGTCACTGCAGCGCCTCTGACCGGGAGGTCCTAGGTACGAGTCCTGACGGTGCCCGGCTTTTCCACACCAGCTGCATAGCTGGGTCGAATTCAGTCGCTGTCTGGAGGAGAATTCTAGCGGCCGACTGCTCTGATCGGTAGTTTTCCGTGGTTTCTCCGATCAACACCAGACGAATGCCGGAGCAGTACCTTACCAAAAGGGCCACGGACCGCGCGCGATCTGTCCTTCCTCTTCCTTGTCATATCCTCTCTCCTTACACACACACTTACACTAACATGCACTACACTACCACATATGCCGGGAGACCGGTCGGGAGCTTAGAGCTTGTCCCGGCTGGGGCGGTGCCCTGCTGGTGGGAGAGTCCTGGTTAGAGAGAAACCCCACTAGCCGACGGTAGGTTGGCGCCGGATCTCGCCATCTAGTGATGGAAGATCACTGCCATCTCCCGAGGAAACCTGCACTACACTTACGGGACTAATGATCAAAGTCGTAGACGCGCCCGGAAACACGAAAAAATCAATCAATCATAAATCCGGTTGTAGTGAACTTCTGGGGACATTTTTGGTTCACTATACCCAATGATGTCAAAATTAATAGAAATTTCTCCACAATTATTGATTTTATTTACGTAGAGATATAGCAAAATACATTAAAATGTCAATATTTGTATTTGATCTTTAAAAATCAATTACTTTAAATTTTGCATCGTAGTTGTTTCATTAATAATTTCTCTAGATCCTTCTTCAGAGTTCGTGTTCTCTCCATATTTGATTCTGCATTGTCCACTGTCTTTAAGTGTCGTAATGCAGTCTTGGCATTTGGAATTCATCTTGTATAGTTGGAACCCCGTCCCACTCTCCGAAGGCCGTTTTACTCACCTAATGACATACGAGATGCTTTCGGTAGCGGCAAGGCCCAAATGCTAATGAATGGGTGGCGGATTTTAATGAAATGTTATTGTTTTTATTTTCACTTTAGAAAAATGCGGTTCAGTACAGAAATTCATTTTATGTTATGAGAAAAGGAAATAACCAATTTTTATAGGTCATTATTTTACATTTTTTGTCGATTTTGACTAATAAGTCATTTTTTACCATTTTCCGTCATTTTTAATGCAATTTTTTGCTGATTTAATAGATTTAATGTCATTTATAATCGCACTTGCTTTAAATAATATTTACGAGATGCAACAAATATTCTTCACCGAATTACTCAGTAACCTCTTCGACTTGTTCGCTCCGAAATTGTTTTGACAGCCGTTGTGAGTATGTAATTATTGTGACATATATCAAAGCCATTGCCGGTTCGGCCGATTTTGGGATAACTAGAGACAGAGACTTCCTGGTAAAGAACAGTCCAAACCAAAATTTTGGAAGCTGAGTTCACTCGAGCGAATGGAAAAATCCTCGATTACATCAATAGTGTATCCCACAGTTTTAGTTGTTCATCCGAACTGGTATTGATAAGATTCTTTACGTCTTTTTTTTTTGGTTTGAGGGCATTTTTAAAGTAGTTTGTGAGCATTTTATTGGTCATTTTTGTCGACGTTTCAGGTCATGAAAACCCGCCCCCATAATGAAACAGATGCAGTGGCGGCTCGTGGTCATGCCATTAGGGTGTGCAAGATTTCTCTTCTTTCTCCCTTCCTGCCTCTCTCTCTCTCTCTCTCTCTCTCCCTCTCTCCCTCTCTCTCTCTCTCTCTCTCACACACACACACTCACACACACACACATTAACATTAATAATGAGAAATAAACACAAATCATCTTATGATGTCTGATAGCATGCCGAACAATTTCATTCTATTGTTTCTTTTCAGCAATTTTTTTTCTGTGGCTTTTTCATTGAAACCTTTGATTTCTAACGTTTCATATTTTCAACGCTATTCATTGTTAGTTGCAAAAACACCCTTAACAGAAAAACGAACTCTCTGATTTCGGTTTCTCAAAACACATTGAAACGTAGCCTAATACTTACGTTTACAAAATACACTTGGGGTTTGAATACTTCGGAATGGTTTTGTAATTGCAACACACTTTAAAACACAAGAGAATACTCATACAATATTCAATTAACATTTTTATGAATGCAACTCTGCATAGCAATGCGTTCGTGTTTCGCGCGCTAGTGCGAAAGCTCATTTAAGTAGAGAGATATCTCACACTTTCTTCGTTCAATGTCACACTTACTTCTCTTAAAAACTTGTGCTACCCGAGTGTTATATCTTCGAGACACGTCAAGGCTTTTCCCGAGATCGCCATTGCGCCAGCGCCGTAAACGGAGCACCGCGGGCGGGATGCTCCAGTCCTCCATAAGCCACCGTTGTTCCCCCTCCTTCCCCTGCAGCCCCGCGGCAGCCAGAAACGCCGCTTCCTTGGTCGCATTCTCCCGAGTGTGCTCCCGCAGGCTTTCACGAAAGAAGGCGGACGGACCGGCAATCGCAGCTTCCGAACGGCGCGTGTTTTGAAATATCATGTTTCGTAAATGCTCTGAGAGGACTTGTATCCCCCTCTTGTTAAGAGATGTTTAAGAGAAATGGCACCGAATTAATTTGGGTGTGCACATGCGAACGTGCGAATACCCACGAGCCGCCACTAAACTGATGGCTTTTGCGCGCGGCGCGGCGGGTCGGGCCCGACTGGGGGGCTGCGGAAAAACGGCCTTAGTCCCGCGAACCTCAAGGAACATTAAGCTCGGAACTGAAGCAAGCAGTCGCACGACGCCGCCACCTGGGAGCCCACGCAAGACACGGCCTTGGCTCCCGCAATGCAATGGAACGGCAAAGTGGAGCTTGATAGTGAGTGTTCCATTTACATTGGAGGGGTTTTGTGCAGATCAGATATTTTGATAATATAAATATTATTATTATTGTTAATTAAAAGTATTTTTATTATGTTATTTTAGTATAATTAGGAATTTATTTGCATTATTATATTTGATTATTACAGTGATGGTTATATGAAAGAATTGAAAATATTATTTTAAAGGAGAAGAATATTTGTACCTTTTGTATCAGGATTTATTAAAAATCATTAATTTATTTTTTGTTCTCGAATTGGAAAGAGTTATTTGTTTATGATTTATATTGTTGTATACTGTGGCACTGGGTCCGAGTGACAGTAAGGTGCCCATTCCACGTCGGCTACTCTACCTCAGGGGAGACTTCTTCGAATTGCGACCGTTGCCCGACGATATTTTTCCAAGCTGACTATACTTAGGTTTTTGTAACGTGGCGGGTGACATTAGGTCATTTTTACACCTCCCGCCTTATAAAATGAATATTTTTAATTCATTCGCAAACGTTCTTCTCAACGGGGCTCATGGCCTCAAATATGTGCTTATCAATGTTATAACGATTCATTTTATAGGGCAGGCGGAGTAAAAATGACTTAATGTCATCCGCCACGTTACGAAAACCCAAGTATTGTGTTGGAATTTGTGACACTGAGGCAATATATTTTTTCCAGGAGAAAATTAATTTCCACGATGTTGTTCCTATGTTCATTTTAGCCGAGGTTCAGAGTTCACTCTCACCGAATCTTCTTGGGTTGTGTAATGTAAGTGAACGGGGCCAGTTACGTAAATTCACTATAACCAAGAATTCACTATATCCGAGTTCATTATAACCGGAGTCGACTGTAGTGGCAAATTTCTGCGGGCTCTGGGAATACATTGGTAAGAATTTCAAGCAATGATATCTAAAAAATTAAATTTCAAGCAATGATATCTAAAAAATTAGTGATCTTTTCAAATATTATTAAGTGTAAAATAAACTATTTGTACGATTATCCATAATATTTTTCTATGATTTTCATGATTAATCTGCTTATACAACGCAAGTTTATTGGTTAGTATTTATTTCTTCTACACCGTCCATTACAGGGTGTACCGATTGATCGTTGAGATTGGGTTCAAGAAAGCAAAATATTTTTAAAATTCCAATTGAAACATCTACCGGCACCGCTGTCTTATTGCTTTTACTCCTTTAGAACCTTTGTGAAATTGTTTTCTCTTCTTTCATTATTGTACAATAATCGCTGGCTGTCATCTCTTTGTTTAAACACAGCAAACTTTAATTTATCATTCCTTAATAACTCATTACAAGAGAACTCATTCTATTGTTTCTATTAATACTAAATCCTCTTACTTCGTTGGTGATCGTAATGATCTGGCAGTTTTTCAAGACTAAGACCGACGAGAATTCATGTAATTACTAATTTGTTCAGACGTTTTTTGCCAACGCTCATTGTTGGTTTTCACCACAGTGTTATTTGCTTCGGAATACTAGCATCATTAGCTCAATTATGTCACAGCATAACTAACCTAAATTTCAGTCTTCTGCTTATGAGCTCATTGCGTGTGGTTGCAAAATTTCCGCTCCACATTCCCCACGTACGGCCGCAAATGACAAGGATTTTCAAGTGCCAGCTTTGGGCGTCACTTTTAACTTAAATACTGTACATAGGATTTTTAGGCTCTATCGTAGGCACCTAAAATAGTTGAAAATAGTGTATACGATTTCTTAAATCTTTTTTTTCTGATTCTACAGCCCACTTCAGGCTATGCAACGCTTGTCGGAGGTTTCCTAGAACTTGTCAACGAGCGTGCGTGAGTCACAGGCCGGCATTACACTGTAAAATATCTTTGTCAAAGATCTTTTATAAAGTAAAATATGACAGTGTAATAGTTAATATTTTATATTTTTTTTTATAAAATTTATTTGATGAAATGTAATCTGAAGAGCCCAAGTTGTATCATACATTTGGTACATTATGTCCGATATAGGGGTATTGATTCAACCAAAGTTTAATTGCAGAGTGCGAGCAATTAGAATGTTACATATGTTAGTGTCCATCCGGACTACAAAAGTAAAATTAAAAGCATGAATTGACGCTTATGTTACATTTTCTCGAGAGGTGGTAAATGTGGGATATAGAAAATGCCCAATTCAGGAAGATTTTTTTAGACTTCAAAATCAGAGGACCCAATTTCGAAAGGATGAAAAAGTGTGACAAAGAAAATTCAAAGATTCCTCGTCCGTCCTCAAATAATTCTTCATTTCGAAGTTCTTTAATTAATGTTTCACAATGTACGATCCATAGTCTCACCATGGATGAATACCGTGGCGATTTTCTAATGCCTCACCCACAAACGTTTACTTCATCAGCATTAAACATAGATTAGTTATTATAAAACATAAAGTAGCACTAACACAACTATTTCTGCGTCATCCATCGTAAGTCGCGAGCAAAACTATATAAAATATTGGCCGAAATGTAATACGTTCGTCAAATATCTTTGTCAAAGTTTTCTCGTCAAAGTTCAAAGAATTCCACAAAGTTCTTCATCAGACATATGTCAAATATATTTTACAGTGTAAAGCCGGCCTATATTTGGTTTTTTCAAAGGAGAAATCTGAGGGTATTATTTTCAAGATGGAATATGACACGGCCTTTCGCGACTTTCTCGGTCGTGCCGCTAGAGTCGCTTGATCTGCAGCACTGCTTGATACGGTCGCGATCATGCGACGTCTTGCGGCAGGAATGTAATACGTTCGTCAAATTTCATTGTCGAAGTTTTCTTCGACAAAGTTCTTCATCAAAGATGAATGTCAAATATCTTTTACAGTGTAATAGGCGTTAGGCCTCATTGAGGGTGACCATCGCTGGGCCCTGAGGACTGGGCTGAGTGCAGTTTGCGCAACAGAAGATCGCACGCGATCAGTTATCCAGAGTCCCCTGGGCTGAGTTAGCTCAGAGCCAGCATTGCCGCAGTCTGTAGCAACTCTGACTGGGAGGTCCTAGGGTTCGAGTCCCGACGGTGGCAGCATTGTCGACTAGGTCCAATTCAGCCGCTGTCTGCAGGAGAATTGTAGCGACTGGCTGCTCTGCTCGGTAGTTTTCTCTAGTTTCTATGATCAACACCAGGCATATGCCGGGGCGCCAATACCATAACCGAACGTCTTTTTAATTTATATTTTTTTAATTATAATTATTTAAGGTCGCATCAACATCTAGGTCATTAGCGACCACTATTGGAGTTAACGGTACGGTAACTATGAAGACGAAACGAAATGGTGATAAGGGATGAAAGAACGAACATACGGGAAATACACAGGGATGAAAGGACGGCCCGTTTGTCAGGATACTGCTCCGGTATTCGCCTGGTGTTGTTCGGAAAAAACACGGAAAACCACCGATTAGAGCAGCCGGTCGCTAGAATTCTCCTCCAGACAGCGACTGAATTCGACCTAGCTGAAAAGCTATAGTGTCGAAAATCCTGCCGTGGTCAGGATTCGAAACTAGGACCTCCCGGTCAGAGACGCTGCGGTGACATCAGTTGATGCACTAAACTACCGCTCCCGGTACTATAACCGAGGGTTCACTTTATCCGAGTTCACTATAACCGGAGCCGACTGTAGATAGGAAAATAGGATTTTATTAGTGTATTATTAAAACATCGATGTATTTTCGTCGATGTTTTCATCGACATCGAAAATCCTTTAGCGATGTATCGATGTTTTGGTAAATGACTACCTTTTCTTCGCTTCCCGGTGGGCTTAGGCACAAAAGGCGTAATGGCGGGCGGCGAGCCGGGTGAATGGAGCGCGGGCTCAATGAACCAGGTGGCCTTGCGCGTACGTCCACGGCCCCTCCCCCTCCCCCTCCACCTCCGGAGCGGCGCACCGGCGCTTTGTCTCTCAGGGGGCTTTGGCCACCATCTCTCTCCCTCTCTCTCTCTCTCTCTCTTTCTCTGTCTCTGTGTCTCTGTGTGTCTCTCTCTCTTTGTCTCTGTGTGTCTCTGTGTGTGTGTCTCTCTGTCTCTCTCTGTGTGTCTCTCCCTCTCTCTCTCTCTCTCTCTCTCTCTCTCGCGTGTCTCTCTCTGCGCCTCTCTCTCTCTCTCTCTGTGCCTCTCTTTCTCTCTCTCTGTGCCTCTCTGTGCGTATCTCTCTCTCTGTCTGTCTCTCTCTGTCTCTCTCTCTGTGCCTCTCTGTGCGTATCTCTCTCTCTGTCTCTCTCTCTTTGTGTGTGTCTCTCTCTCTGTGTCTCTCTTTGTATGTCTGTGTGTGTGTCTCTGGCTGTCTCTCCCTCTCTCTCTCTCTCTCTCTCTCTCTCTCTCTCTCTTCCTCCTTCTCTCGCCACTGCAATGGCAGCAGCAGGTCCCGTCGGCTCGACGACTATACTTGAGTTTTCCTAACGTGGCGGCTGAGGGTAGTATCTCCAAGATGGAATTCGGCATATTTGAGTCATTCTCAGTCCTCCCGTAAGATGTCACATAATCACGACCGCATCAATCAGTGCTGCAGATCAAGCGACTCTAGAGGCAGAACTGAGAATGACTCACAAAGTCGTGCCGAATTCTATGTTGGAGATACTAATCTCAATCGCCACGTTAGAAAAACCCAAGTATATACTTGGGTTTTTACGTAACGTGACGGATGACATTAGATCACTTTTACACCTCCCGCCTTGAAAAATAAATCGTTTTAATTCATTTGCGAACGTCCTTATCAACGAGGCTCATGGTCTCAAACATGTGCTTATCACTATTATAAAGATTCATTTTATAAGGCAGGAGGTGTAAAAATGACCTACTGTCATCCGCCCCGCTACGAAAACCCAAGTATATAATGGGTTTTTCTAACGTGGCGGGTGTGGGTAGTATCTCCCAGATGGAATTCGGCACGACTTTGTAAGTCATTCTCAGTTCTGCCTCTAGAGTCGCTTGATCTGCAGCACTGATTGATGGGGTCGCGATCATGCAAGATCTAGCGGCAGGACGAAGAAAGACGCAAAAATACCGTACGGAATTGCAAAATGGAGATACTACCCTCAGCTGCCACGTTAGAAAAACCCAAGTATAATATACACTCGGGCAGCAACCTAAATCTAGCAGCGCCCAAAAACCAGTGTCAACCAAACTATATCCAAAATTATAGGCTAGTTTTGGGCTAATAAGTGCTCTATTCCCGAACTTTACGCTCTTTTCGATTTCCGAAAATTATTGGCGCTGCTAGCTCTACACAAAATCTAGCAGCGGCCACTCAGAAAATCCATTTCAAAATCAATTCAAAAATATAAAACCACACTCAAAATTTAAGGCTAATTTTGGGCATCAGGGAAAAAAATTTAGCATTAGCTTTTTATGGCTCACTCGGGGTCAGTTTGGGAGGCGAAACTTCTTATACTTACATTTATTTAGAGCTGCACTTGACATACATCAACTGTTGCGGTGTCATCCAATCGGGATGTTGAACGTCACCATAGTGATGTCACTAGTGACAGGTAAGCTCCCGATTGGATGACACCGTAATGGCTGATTTACGTCAAGTGCAGCTCTAAATAAATCCAAGTATAAGACCAGAATACACGGTACAGTTTTTGCGCAGATTCTCGTACAGTTTCTGTACAGAAACGTCGAGATCCCAATCAAGAATTATACAAGCCAAAAGTTGCGCATGCACGTTCTGTACGTTTTCTGGGTGAATTCAGTATGAATATCTCACAAGACGCAGCTAGGCGGTCTATCGGGAAACAACTGAATTGCGCCGTCCGAGTACTTTCAATTGCCGTATTTCTGTGGGTGTGTTCTGGCTGTGATCTTTATTCGATATTTAGTAGCCACGAGGAGCATAGAGAAGAAAAGTAGGAAGACAATAATGGGGAAAGAGGTACTTCACAATATCATTTTACATATTGGCACCTTGACACTCTTAACCAAAACGTCGAAATGGCCGATTACCGTCGCGTTGGGTAAACCAATTCGTTAGTAAACGATTCCGCTGCTAGAAGCGCTGGAGTACTGTAAGTTTTCTACATGAAAAATTACGAACATGCTCAAATGTTTTCATGCAGAAATGATGCAGTCTGGACTCCACGTTTTCTGTACGTCTAATCTGCACAAAAACTGTACCATGTATGCCGGCCCTTAAATGTCCTTTTACACGGTACAGTTTTCTTACAGATTGAACGGACAAAAAGCGTTCCGTCCAGACTGCACAATTTCTGCATGAAAAATTTTGAGCATATTCATTTTTTTTTCATACAGAAAACGTGCTGTTTGACTAACGCCCCTAGCGGCAGAGTCGTTCACTAACGGATTTGTTTACGGCGGAAATTGTCCATCCTTTCAATTTTATGGTCAGGTGATGTGGGATTCGTGAAATTTTGTGTTTTGGCGAGCCGGTTTCGAGTTCTCGGATTCTCGATGAGTTTATTTCATTCCCTTTTGCAAATGTGAGGTTACTGAATCTCACGTCTACAGCCAAGACTTCCTCCATTCTGAACGTTTTTTCCGCGCACCCACTAATAAAGCCTTCGCAACCACAACCATGCTTGAAGCAACAAGGATGAAGGTCTTTCTATACTTCTTGTTGCGTTTCATTAATACTTAACAAAAGTATTAATAAACTACTCTCAGAAATTTCTGCATTACTTTGAATGTAAAGTACACGAAAGTAATTTTCACGAAATGAAATTAAATTTAGTCTACAAGTACAGTACCTCTAAAGTACGTGTACAATTAAATTTAATGTAGACAAGGAAGTTAACAGTCGTCAATTAAATCTACATTGGTTTTAATTTAAGCATTAAATTTAATGTAAAGGAATATTAAGCGCCCTTTAATTTACAACGTACATTAAAATTCATGTACAGTCGTACATTAAATCTACATTAAATTTACTGTAATTTCTGACAGTAGAGCTGAGAATGCACGTACACAAATGCTGCAAATAAATATACACGGACGACGCATTTCGGCAATTAATGTATGTGCCGACCGAAGCCCTGGTGGCGTCTCGTCGCAACTTACACAAAAAGTGCCGAAAACGTGTCGACCGTATAAACATGACTTTTGGCTTCTTACACTTCTAGTTTGGGATCTTCAAGTTTCTGTACGAGAACTTGCACGAACACTGTACAGAGTAAAAGGACCTTGACAGTCGCACGGACCTATCCTGGACTGCATCCCACGCTCAACTTGCCTTAAGCCTGTCTACCTCCTCAAGAAGTCTCCCGTTCCGTTTTCCTCTTGACTACAAGGAAGAGCTCGCCCTGGAATCAGAGCTTCGAAGATTGCTCTTTCGCTTTCGTGTTTGAAACGCACAAAGAACAAAGGCTTCATTTAACGTTGTCCATTTTGTATTACTCTTGTATTGAATTGGTCAGATAGAAACAGTGAGGAAAACCTGTTATTTCGGAATGAAACTGTCTTGAATATTTTTAATTAAATGTTTTCAACTGATTTCGCATTACACCGTGGGCGTCTCCAAAGGGGGGAACAAAGAAGACTTGGTCTTCCCTAAAATTTTCTAAAATTTAAATATTAATTTTTTTCTTAAGAGAGGACGCACAGTTTCGGAGATTGTTTCACGTTCACCTGAATTGGTGATTTTCTCTGGACTTGTGCGAGAACTATTATTCTTCGATTTAAATTGAGTGACGTCCGGCGTTCGATCAGCTGCGACGCTTACCCAATAGGGAACCTTAATACCGACAATTAAGTCGTGACGTAACTCCTGATTGGATAACGGATCAAACGTCACACAATTCAAATCGAAGTTTATTTGCGTTACTCATGAACGCAACTTAACTATTTCCTGCTTCCGAAACTGAACAGCAAGCTTAGGTGATATAAGGTTAACGTATCGGCGTACATCGCAGTTTGCGGGTTCAAATCCGAAGGAAGCCGTCGAGTTTTAAGGGCGAAGAATTCTTCGTACGCCTGCCTTCGGAGGGAAGTAAAGTCGGGTGTCCCATGTTGTAGTGTTGCTGCGTGTGAAAGATCCTCAAGCCCTAAAGAAGACTCTGAGCGTAAATTTAAAAATCGCCCGTTTCGTCACCCGAGTGATACCTTGTTGCTCATGATTCCAGGTAGTGAAAGGAGTGCAGCGAAATTTCCATGGCCTGGCGGAAGAGCATGACTGATGGCCTACGCCTCGGCACGTGAAAAAAGGCACGGAATGGAATCGAATAGAACTGATCTGAATTTTCTCCTCCCAAAAATCCTAAAGCAACCCCGGGATGCAGTCGGTCTCGGCATATTAAAAGTTCTCTCTCTCTCTCTCTCTCTCTCTCTCTCTCTCTCTCTCTCTCTCTCTCTCTCCCTTCACTCCCTCACCACCTCACTCTCTCTCCCTATCCCTCTCCCCCTCTCTCACCCTTGCTCCCTCTCCATCCCTCTCTCCCTTTCTCCCTCCCCGTCTCTCTTTCTCCTTCCCTTTCCGTCTCTCCCTCCCTTTCTTCCTCATCCATGTCTATTAAACATGCTTTTTCTTTGCCATTGCCACTCTCCGTTTTAGTTACCTCTCTGTGACTACGGTAAACACATCCTCTTACTTAAATAGTAAGTTCTGTAATTTGTATTTTAACACTTGATCCTTTTTTGAGGCTTTACTAAATTAACTCAGGATTATCCGCGTTTTTTCGAATCAGAAGTATGGGTGGGGTGTCTGTCCCAATTACCTGGGATAACCAGAGTGCTCTGCCTTCTTTTTTGTATCGAGAGAAACCTGCCCCACCGCCGCTCCGTGTGGAGTTCCCCTCTGACCGCGCATTGGAGTCTCCATTCGGTGCTCGGGGGGAGGGGGAGGGGAGGCGGACACCGAAGGGCCACGTGCGCCCCTCGGCCCCAGATCGCACCCTCCCCTCCACGCGCACAGCTCACAAGAGAACGCCATGAAACGTAACGAGCATAGCCCGGAAGTACAGGCATTTTTTACTTTAAAAAACGCAGACAAAAAGGCATTTATTTTTACTGAAATGGGCATGAAAGAGGCATTTTTATTCTAGCTAAAATAGGGGTGCGAAAAGGCGTGTAAACAATTAAGAATCACATTCCAAAGTAATTCTTGTAAAAAAGTGAATACTTAAAATGATTCACATTTTTATTCTAACTTTAAAATTTACATTAGCTTTTAACGTGTAAAAAAACGATCTTCTCTTTGTAATGCTGTCACATGACCATCCGGTTTGATGGCAACGAATTTGTTATATTCGCGACGCCCTCTTCGAAATGATATTCTGGACTCCCTTTTGAATCTTGAAATGGCATCAGTGAGAGCAAATTTACATTTTCCGTTCTACACATTTGCGTAATCGCCTGCACTGAGAAGGGCATACCATAAACAGAGTTTCTAAAAAGGGATTCGAGGCCATACTCAAAAGTAGGATGGGATTCTTTGTGAGCGATTACAGCCTGTTGATATCAATGAAAAAAATCAAAAATAATTTTTAACACAGCCTCTGCTTCCATTGAAACAAAATACGACCGGCCTTCATGTTTCCTAGGCTTGAAAGTGTGTGTGTGTATATATATATATATATATATATATATATATATATATATATATATATATATATATATATACAGCTTGATCGAAATCTCTGCCAGAAGAAAAAATGATGTGAAGGGCAGAAAAAGGTAAAATAAAACCAAAATGGCAAAAATTGGCAAAAAAGGCAAGCTCTGCAAGCCTTGTCCTCGTGCGGTCGGGACAAACTCTACACTCCCGACCGAATTCCCGGCATGTGTGGTAGTGCAGTGCATGTTAGTGCAAGTGTGTATACGGGGAGAGGATAGCACAAGGAAGAGGAAGGAAAGATCGCGCGCGATCCGTGGCCCGTTTGTTAGGGTACTGCTCCGACATTCGCCTAGTGTTGATTGGAGAAACCATAGAGAACTACCGATCAGAGCAGCCGCCCACTAGAATTCTCCTCCAGACAGCGAATGAATTCAACCTAACTGGAAACTAGTGTTGAAAGTCCTCGAACCTAGGACCTCCCGGTCAGAGGCACTGCAGTGACATTAGTTAATGCCCTGAGCCACCTCTCCCGGCCCTGCGTCTGTCACTCACTCTTAGGGAGGGGAATTTGTTCCACCAATCGAGACAGATCATTCGTTGCGTCTCGGTCTCTTGATGGTGAAATGAGCCTTTTTTGCAGATCCGTGTAGAAAAATTTAAGAATTATGTATTTTTATTAGTTGACTTATAGTGAATATTTATAATATTGAATGTTGTTACATTGAATGACTTTCGTTAGTCCACAAAAAGAGTAAAAGCTATACTTTTGAGAATGTATTGAATTTCGAATATGGCCTCTGGGGGACTAAAGCACCATGAGCTCCCTCCCTTTGGGTGCTCTACTGAATACAGGCACACACAATAAAATACTAAATTGTTTTCCAACATTTTCGCGGCGGGCGCATTTTAGAGAGCTTGGTATTTTTCACAGAAAACCATATATTTATTTTTTACTTCGTTCGGTTCGTTTTAAAATTCTGACCATGAATTTAATGATTATATATATATATATATATATATATATATATATATATATATATATATATATAATTAAATTCATTCAAGACCTTAATTTGTTTTTGCGCATTACGCTTTCTCGCGTAAAAAATACGCGAAAGTGTTAGAAATTTGGACAAAATAAAAGTTCAAAAATTCAAAATACATCTTTACCGAAAGTGTTGGAAGTATCTACTTCATCACGTATATATGTACTACGTCGTCCATCAAATGCCGAATACCGCATTTCAATACATCAAAAGACACAAAAACTATTTGGGGTACTAGTAGTTATTGAATTAGAGTTAAATGAGGGCAATTTGGAAGAGAAGACCCATTTAGTACTAATTTAACACTGCAACCACATTGGTTAAATTGCTGGCAGGGAACATGTTGACAAGGGAAATTTATACAGACGAGTTTTGATCTTGGTATTTGCATTATCTGAACATCCAATTTTGTATTAGTTTTGTATTTGTTTTAGTTCTAGGATATAGCATCTGTGAGCTTCTGTATTTGGCTGCGACCCGGCTGAACATAACCTCTACTTCCCGGTATCGCCGCACCTTTTTCCGAAACGAACACTCATTTCCCGTAATGTTCCGTAATTTTGACAGCTTCTTCATTGCTTTCTGAAGAACCATTGTATTTTCCATTGGTCTCTCCGTAAAACACCAAAAATTGTAATCTAAAGTAACAGGCCAAGTCAGTTCACCACTGTGCCCGAATTTTAACTAACACGACGAAACTTCACATAAATTCTATTTGTTCCGTAAAACACGTACCGTTAGAAATGTTATCTTTAAAAAGTCGATATTGTTATTTAGTTTGTTAAATTTGATATATTGATACAAAATATGAACCAATGGAAATCAAAGGCATCATTCTGTGGTTTTCTCTTCCTCACTTTCCCTATTACTCCATCGTTTCGTCGTATTTCTTTTTCCTTCCTTCGTACCTTCTTGAACCGAAATATTTGTCTTTCGTTACTAATACTGTTTGGAAAATAGTAAGCTACCATTACTTTTGTGATGATAGCACTGAAGGTGATTGTAATGCTATTGAGACACTTTAAGCATTAATCAAATAAATGTGTGATGAAATAAAGACTTGATTTTATAACTGTATTTTAAGAGTTCTAATTTTCCGGAGATTAGTTTAAATCATGTACAGAGATTCGGTTGAGGTAACAAAACCTTATTTGAATATGACAATCAGAATCTAGATGCAAGGTAATTTCGTTATCGAACAAACGTAAATAACCCCAATATTGAATAGTAACACAATGATAAAATTTTTCAACTATGTCCACTCCTGACAATTTGTTTTTGACACTACGATACCATTGTTCAGTAGGTACTCGGAATGGATCATTTCATGCAATATTTCACTAACACTGTTAGGGACTGCAAGAACAGGGTTTTAAAGGAGCATTTATGAACGAGGCAACTGCAAGCATGCGGTGATTGCTTAGTGCCATTTATTGTTTCCGTACACAATATGTCATCTCGTGTAACACCTGTATCAAACAGGAAACTTGATTGTTTTCACAATTTGTTGGCTCTATTCACTCAGGATTATGTTTACGAGAAATAGGTTCGTAGAGAAGAACGAAACAAACCTTAACTCTTATTACAATTGCCCAATTTGTGATAAAATTTTTAATGTATTTTTCTATAACAAGTTCATCAGCATTTCTAGATTCATTTTTAATATGAACAATTTTCTGGTGCGGAAAAAATGAGAAAAACATACTAATATAATTTCCATCTCTACTGATGTGATGATCTGGAATTGTTTTTAACCATTCACAACGAAGAAACGTGACTCTGAAAACAAATGAACAGTGAAGCACACTGCAAGTTCTGCGCTCTTCGTTTTGTAACGCCGAAGTAATAATTAAAGAATTAATTGTTGCCAATCCACCATTTCTCCAGCACACAAAAAAATTCACCCAACCTGAGTTAGATAAGGAAAGTGTCAAGGTTTTTACTCGCCAAACAGCAAAAAAAAAAGGCAAACAGATATTTCGTATGCCAACAGATACACTGCCTTTTTTATTATGGGACGCGGTAACCTGACTCACATACAGAAAACAATGCCCAAGCGACTTTCGTTTCTTGACATCTTACGTATTCAGGCGAAAGACAATTCCTGCCCACAGCATTCAAAGCGCAAACATCCGACTCACGTTGTTGTTGTTGTTGTTGCTGCTGCTGCTGAATCTCGTTCAAGAGCTGCCCAAGATTTCCCGTCGTCGTGCGTCGGATCGCTGTTCTGGAACCACACGTCTAAAAATCATGGCAAGGCTTCCCGCAGAACAGACGCTCACTGTTGTTCACCGCCTCTTGAGTCACTCGCTTCGGCGCGCGGACACACAAACACACACACACACACGCACTGTCACGTTCCGGAAGCCAAGCCCGGGCCGGCGCGGACGCGGACGGTTCGCACGCCGAACGGCAGCGAGCAGCCGCACAACACTCGAGAGCTCCGCAGCGGGCCAACTGCCTGCGCCTCCGCTCACGGCCCCCTGCCCGCGGCGTGACGTCACACCCCCTCCACGCCCCCCCCTCCGGCGCCGCTGCCGCCGCCACCGCCGCCGCCGCCCCATCACAGCGCGTGGAGGCAACGGCCACGGGCGGGAGCTTGGCCCGTATTACAATGTAAAACATCTTTGTCCAAGATCTTTTATAAAAGAAATATGACAGTGTAATAGACAATATTTTATAAAAGATTTCTTTTATAAAATTTCTTGGATAAAATGTAGTCTGAAGCGTCCAAGTTTTATCATACATTTGGTAACATGGCGACCGATATAGGGGTATTGCTTCAACCAAAGTTTGAATTGCAATAATTAGAATGTTTATATAATACTGTCCATCCGGACTACAAAAGTAAAACTAAATGAATTTACTATTATAGCACACATTTTTCCGAGAAGTGGAAAACATGGGGTTTGGGAAATGCCCAAATCAGGAAGATAATTTTTTAAACTCACAAATCAAAGGACCAATTTCAAAAGAAGGAGGAACAACAAAGAAAATTGAATGTTTCCTCATCCATCCTCCCTAATTCTTCATTTCGAAGTTCTTTAATTAATGCTTCACAATGTGCGACCCATAACCTCACCATGGATGCATACCATGGCGTTGTTCGAAGGCCTCATATTCAAACGTTTCCTCTTTACCTTTTCCTTAATCAGCATTTAACATAGATTAGTTATAACAAAACATAAAGTAGCACAAACACAACTATTTCTGCGTCATCCATCGTAAGTCGCGAGCAAAACTATATAAAATATTGGCCGAAATGTAATACGTTCGTCAAATTTCGTTGTCAAAGTTTTCTCGTCAAAGTTCAAAGAACTTCCACAAAGTTCTTCATCAAAGATATATGTCAAATATCTTTTACAGTGTAATGCCGGCCTATATTTGGTTTTTTCAAAGGAGACATCTGAGGGTATTAACTTCAAGATGGAATATGGCACGGCCTTTCGCGACTTTCTCGGTCGTGCCGCTAGAGTCGCTTGATCTGCAGCACTGCTTGATACGTTCGTGATCATGCGACGTCTTGCGGCAGGACTGAAAAAGATTCGTGCAAAAAGTCGTGCCATATTCCGTCTTGGAGATACTACACTCAGATGCCACGTTAGAAAAACCCAAGTATAGAGGCATCGTCGTAGTCCATGCTGAAAGTGCAAAGCCGGGAGAAGGAGGTAGAAACTAATTGGTGCAGTCGCAGTAGGCCAGCCACAGATTTTTTGGCAGATTCTAAAACAGATGGATCGCATCTCTGATTGGAAAGAGCCGACACCAACGCCGCAAGAACGGTAAACGAAATCAAAGAAGGAATGGCTGGAAGGAGGGCTTTCGATTGATTGATTGATTGATTGGTGATTCCAGGCGCGTCAACTGCTAAGGTCATTATTCTAGTAAGTGAAGTGCGTGTTTTCATCGTATGATGTGGCGGTCACCTTCCCCACTGATGGCAAGATCCGGCATCGAACTATCCGTTGGCTAGAAAGGTTTTCCCCAACCAGGTATCTCCCACTAGCGGGGGACCGCACTAGCCGGGACAAGCTCTATACTCGCGACCGGTCTCCCCGCGTATGTGGTAGTGTAGTGCATGTTAGTGTAAATGTGTAAGTAAGGGGTGAGGATAGAGGAAGAAAAGATCGCGCGCGGTCCACGGCCCGTTTGTTAGAGTTTGCTTGCATTCGCATGGATCTTCGACATTCTCCTGGTGTTGATCGGAGAAACCACGGAAAACTACCGATCAGAACAGCCGGCCGCTAGAATTTTCTTCCAGACAGCGGCTAAATTCGACCATCTACATAACTAGAATCGACAGTCCTGCCTCCGCCGGGATTCGAACCCTGGAAGGTTCAAGAGACATCAGCAATGCTGCTTTTCAGCTAAATTTAGTGGGTTTGTTATTCCGATATAATCACTACAAAAAATACTGTAAACGTTCATAAAAAATATGAGGAAAAGCCTAGGAGAATGTGTACAATAATAGTAGTTTATGCAATTATTTTTAATTTTTTTTAAATTTTCAAAATTAATGTAGTATATGACTTATTGTAGGGATCACAGAATTTTGAAAATGTGCACAGAATTCACTTCTCCCCATAGCACGTCATACGCAGTTTCAACTGTTTTTTGACGTTAAATAAATAAATAAATAAATAAATAAATAAATAAATAAATAAATAAATAAATAAATAAATAAATAAATAAATAAATAAATAAATAAATAAATAAATAAATAAATAAATAAAAATAAATAAATAAATAAATAAATAAATAAATAAATAAATAAATAAATAAATAAATAAATAAATAAATAAATAAATAAATAAATAAATAAATAAATAAATAAATAAATAAATAAATAAAAAAAATAAATAAATAAATGTTAATCTTTCTTGCCTGAGTACGTGTTTTGAAAACGAGCGACGTTGGGAGTGATTTTGTATAACAGCATTATATATTTTTAAGAGAACCAAATTTAATTTTGCGAAAAAATCTTTCTAGTGACGTCTCGGGTATTTGACATCTCTACGAGAAAACTGTGATCGGCTGTTCCGTTTACCGCTACCTCCCCACGGTTCTCTCGCTGCGATTGGCTCAATATGTGATGACACATTCATTCGTGCTGTAAAATCGAAAACGTCATTTGAACCGAAAAATGCCCGATTGTGAACTATTTCTTGCAACAGAAAAAGTCGTTTATAACGCTGAAAAACAAAAAAAGAAGGTTATCAACTGGTCGTTGACGGACGTAAAATAACAGACCGCAATGACCAAGATTCCAATTTGTTCACTCATGTCATGCTTTTTATTGAATTCGCAATAGAATTTCTTTTAATGAAAAAAACTCCTGCAGCATGTACATTTTTTAAAGTCGCTTTTCAACAACTTCGGTCATATAGTGACCACTGTGATTGTTTTAACTGAAGGGGAGCTGTAGGAAGAATGCATAAGAACAACACGAACACACAAACATTCATGCCCGAGGCGTGATGCGAACCCAGTCGCAGCACGTATCTTCTCTCCCGTATTTTCTAGCAAAATCACGCGATAAGTGCTTAAAGTTTCGAAACATTGTACTTGACCTTCTTTCAAAATCTATCTTTAAGGAGCAGATTTCATGAAGGGGAAAAAACTATCTTTCATATTTTAGTTGTAGAAAGACTCCGAAAAAAATTTGAACTTTTGCAATTTTCGAAAAATCAAGGTTTTTCAACGAACGTGAGACCTGCGCTGTTCCCAAACGTCCTTCGCACTAACCAGCCACAAAAAATGAAGGAGCCTTTTTTTGAGGCTTCATGTAAAGGACCCACAAAATATCGATTTACATTCTAGGGTCCGCGACATCAGCGGTTGAGGAATATCAGTGTTCGAGAAAATCGGAAGAACGGTTTACCCGCTAGCGTTGTTCACATGCGGACAGACGCAAGGACAGGCGTTTTGCCGTCATTCGATTTTTCGGTATCAAAGACCCACATGGATTCTTGCTTAACCTCGGGTTAGAGATTTTTTTCTCAATTGTGCAACTGGATTAATCCACTTTTTTGTTACCAAGGCCCTGTAATGAGAGTTTTTCTGCCGATAATTCATTTTTTCGTTCAGCATTACATAAGTTTCTTTCTACTCCGTATGGATAAAGTAAAATTATCATAATTTTCAATCCACGAGTGGTATTTAGATTGACTACATCGACGAAATACATTTATTCAAATAAAACTAGTAACTACACAAATACGACCACAAAAGATGAATATATAAAAGAAAGGTAGATACATTAATTTTAACACACCAATTAATTACGAAACGTCATAATACCACTGCTCCCTAAAAATATTTAATATAAAATGTAAGACATGGAAGTTATATTTTTTATATTTAAAGGTAAGTATTACCTCAATTACTACACGGTCACCAGTTGCCAAATAAGAACAACCAAATTTATACAATTCTTTTATTACGGTTTGCCTTATCCTATTACAAAAAGGAAGAGGAATTATGACCTGAAAAGCCTAACAGACTGAGTCAAGTCTAACATAAAAGCCCTAGGCTGTGGATCTCGTAAAGATTGCATGCAACTTTCGGGATTGGAAAGTGCACTTAGGATCGGGAACATCTCGGAATCCCTTTTCCAGGTTCAATCTAAAGTAAAGATATGCACAATCCAGCAGATATCAGCTTACAATACAATATTTATTAGACTATTCCACTTGCGATTCGTGGCTTTCGCCTCAGTTTACAATAATTAGTTTCGCCTATCTGTAAGGGAAACGACACAGAATTACGTACTAAATATCAAAGAATGTCAGGCAAAACGTACTGTGCCTCTTTAAATAAATGTAAAACAAAAATAATACAATCCAATACAACCTTTATACAGAATTTAAATAGCTGCGTGGTTATTTCTGCCACATTCTCCACTGTAGGAGCACAGAAATGGAACTATCTTTAGCAAAATGTTAAGGAACTCTCATGAGTTACTTTGTTAGAATACATCGGAATTTACAAACAATACCATGACAAATAATGTTCTCTCGTAAACTCTTTACAATTACCATATATGCATGATTATGGATTTTTTACCTATACATTTAACCTGATTGCCAACTTTCGGCAACTCATTGCACTTTTGCAGCAGTGCGACATTAATCGTGTGTGGCCGAATTTGCGACCTTACCACGGTGTTGCCCGAGCGGCGAACATTGCACATGGGGCCAAAATGACGGGCTCCAATCCACGGATCACTACTTTCAATAACAACTCGCAGTACTGATCCCAAAGTCCCATCTTCCAACGTCCCTTTCAGGAAATGCTTTGCTGTAACATCAAACAAACAATTAGAGATGCACAGAAGCTGCAACCGACAACTGTCATGTTTCACACATGAACTACTTCAGACAATACGAAAAAGTATGTGATGTGCCATCCGAGAAGCCGTCGCCATCATCTATGGAAGAATAATAATTTTCACTTCCTAGTTCTAAGTATCAACATTGTAAAAATTAAAAAGTGAACCGACATGTAACATCTAAACTTAACACATCTGCACCTTAAAAAAGACATTTTGTATGTAGTCAATGTGATCATGGCCATGGCCATGGGAATGTTCTATATAAGCTGAAGTTTGTTTCTGTAAAAATCTGATTCTGTAAAAATCTGAAATTCTGTAAAAATTCCTAGTTTGGATTTCAGGTAATTAATTTATGGCATAAAAGTCAATTATTCATAAACACCTTTATATTTATTTTATTAAATACAGCACTTTGCCATTGATTTTCGTGTCATAACATTAAATTATATACAATTGTGGGTGATATGGAATGATTTCCAGCTCTTGAAAACGCAGTATAAGCTTGTATATCATAAAAAAAAAAAGTGTTATCATGAACACAGGTTTACTTCATTCATTAGCTCCTAGATCGAGCTATGCTTATACTCCGTTCCTACCTTGAGGAGCGTTCAGTCTATAGACCGTTCTGGGTTCAAAGAGCAACTTTACTGTATAGTTGCACCCTTTCCAACCAGATGTGCTAACGTTTGTTCGTTACGCCTCGTCACGTTAGACTGCGGCGAAGTAGTGGGCTGCGGCGTGATATTTGACAGCAAGAGAGCTTATAAAAGGGCCTGCGCGCCCCGGTAAAATTGCCACTCACCACTAACCTACTTCATTGTTCGGTTGTGTTCTTTAAAATTGCTATTCAAAATTGGGAGTGAGCCCGGCACAGTGCCGTTGTCACTGATAATTTTAAATGTTTTATTAAGGTATTGGTTCTCTCGTATGCCCGTGTTGAGCAATGCATTTATTGGTAGAAGTCATGATTATGGATTCGTATTGAAGAAAAAATGTGGTGTCGTTTTTTGAGGAAATGGCGTTTGAGTGTTTCTGAAAATGCGGAATTTTGAGCTCGTTTTCATAGAAAACTTGAGAGTTTCCGAACAATTTTATATGACATTATTTAAAACACATGTAATCGTCAATGTTACAATGTGAAGAAATTGCCGCTATTGTAACTATTAACGACATGGAAGGCTATTCAAAAAATACAATTCTTGTAATTTATGAAACCACAAAAGAATAAAACTAAATCGGGTTTATGTCATCTAATAGAGTACATTTAGCACTATCCCTACCAAAAGTTTTAAGAAAAAAGTTAAAGCCTTTTTTGAGTATATCTTGTTTGTTATTTTTTTAATCGCACAAAATGCAATATCTAACATCTTTTCATTTGATGTTTGTGATGAAAGTTCACAATTTCTTTCACAGCGGAGCTGCTGGAACTATTTCCAAACCCTTCGTATTTCTCCACTACTTTTGGCATTGATTTGCTTATTTTTCATCCGTTGATGCACATAAAGCTTCACAGAAACGTTTCAACAGCTTCTATACATGGAGGTGCCATTGCCAACCTTTGCCATGTTCCACAAATGAAGCCAGGGGCCGGAGCCGTCCGCCATATTGGTGTGCCCAAAACACGTCTGTCAACACGATAATAAAGGGTTAGTACCTATTTTTCAATGGAATTTAAGAATCTTCGGAATATTGAAGAGTATAATAAATAATGCAGAGAAGCTTCATTACAAATTGTGGAGTCACTGTAAAGTAGTTACAGTGCGTGAAAACCAAAATAATCTTGTGGGATGTGGATCACGGGATTGGTCAATTAATGAAACACATTCGTTCGCCAATGTTTCAGAATACATCATTCCTTCATTCCTTCCTCAGGGCTACAGTAAACACATACAACACAAGGAATGAAGACAAATATCTGAACAATATTATTTACAATTACACCATATATATTCAAAACAACATACTAGAAAACAAAAGTAATATAAACTATACACACCTTACTAATAAATAATGCAGTCAAGCTTCATGGCTGCCTCCAGACCAACTCCAGCATTGAGTTGCTGCACCACACGAGACCATCACAAGGCACGTCTGAATGGGGCCACAGCCTGAACGCAAGGGAATGAAAAACCTGTTGTGTACTACAGTCACTCCTATTCATAAACCATGCTTATCCGGTGGGCCACGGGTTTAATTAGCAATATAAACGGACGACTCAATAATAACAATTGTTAACTGTTACATATATTAATAAATTATTATTATTAAACTATCCTTAAATGACTTCTTGAGAATTGCTCTAGACAGACAATGTAAATTAATCGTAAATTTGGCGTACTTCCGGCCAATGTGTATTAATTATTTTATATTCATTTGAATTCATTGGTTCAGTTTTGATTAAAGACATTCATGGTAATAATCAAAACAAGTGACAGCTGGACGTTTGTCCAATTGTAAAATATTCAATATTCATCAATGGAAAATAATTATGAATGAAACCGTGGACATCATTGCCAACCCAAACCAACAAAAAATTATATAATCCAAAATTGAATTGAATTAGAAAAAAAAAATTAATACAACCACACACATTAATGTGAGGTGGGCCAAAATCCCATTAAAATTACAAAACAATAAATATCGAAACATCTAGTTATCCTGACCCAAGTTTTGAGTGAACAACATATAATAAATAAAATCTCAAAATACCAACAGTACTAAGTTGTTTAAGTAGTACAATTGGATATAATTGTGAGGTAATTGTTAACGATTAACATACAAGACATAACTGGACAGTTAATTTGCATGTGATTTGAATTATGGCAATTTTAATAAAATATTGAATATGATAACTAGGGAACGGAATTAATTGTAATAAAAAACGCAAAATAAGTACATATATATGTATTTATTTTTTCCAAAACGTAAGGAAAAATAGAAAATATGTAAAATAAAAATTCATTATTGTGTTTAAAATTGTTTCTACAAGCATTTAGCGACCACAGAACGTCGCCGATCACTTCTTAACATGTATTCGGAGTGGCTGAAAGTAGGTTCTATCTGTACTGAAGTAATTGTACACTAGACTTCACCACATATAAGAATTTTATTCGAAATATAAAATACGTTCATAGTATATACTAGCTGAAGTACCCGGCGTTGCTCGGGCATTTATTACAGTAAATTATTATACAGGAAGAGGAATTCAATCTTTTCATGCCCTGCGGTGGGACCTACCTCTATCTCTTCCATTGAATGCCTTCTCCGCCCCACTCCCTGCCATGCTCTGCCCGGCCACGCCACGATAGCAGTCTTCTCTTGACCCCCATTTGCAAATTTCCGGATTACCTCGCTTACTTTTCCACAAATAATTACATTTTTCTTATTTGAAGTTCCAGTTTCTAAACATTCACTTTATAAATAAAAGCAATAAACAAATCTAAACTACAAAAGAAAATACTTGTAGACTCACATATATTTTTTGTGGAGTTTTATATAATATTCCAACACTATCAATAAATTGTCACGTTGTAAAACTTATCCTATTTTTATATTTTTTCTTCTATTGTATTCATAAAGAAAGTTTTGAAATTGATCTGACAATTCGTGATCTTGAAGGGACTTACTGTTTTAGGCTGAGTATAACACACGGAAGTTCATGCAGGGGTACGGTAGTAGGTAGATCCGGAGTAATAGTTATAGATGTCATAACGGAATTGAATCATAATCATAAAAATAAATGAAAATACTTGTATCTATTCTGAAACATAAATACCAATTTTTATAATTTTGAAGACGACAAAAATATTTATGTTTAATGTACTATGTGCTAGTAACATGTAGTATAAAACTTATTTCAACAGGTAAATCAATTCATCATACGACTGATACATTAGAAAAATAATGATTCACCAACAGTACATTATGTGTAAATAATAAATTGACAATGCACTGAGCTACATAACAAAACAATATTAGCATCAATTTTTGATTTCAAGTGGTAGAGATTATGGATCCTGAAATATGAATAAAAGAAACCAAGGACTCCCAGATATTATTTGCTTAGACAAATTAATTTTTGCTTATTTCTTTTTAGAAAAAATACGAATAAACTCATTCATTTGGAGCATTCATTGATATACAAAACAACTTCACAGATTGGTCTTAATATGTAAATGATCCTAAATTACACACCACTGCACAGAAATCCATCACATATTGAAGAAAAACTTTTACTGGGTTTACAAAAACATAAATTACTTTAATTTACTCCATTTTGTACAGGAGAGCTGAATAATAGAAACCAAGAACTCCCAGATTTATTTATTTGCTCAGACAAACTTTTTGTTAGCTAAATTAATTTCTGATTTTTTTTGTATAGAAAAATATGGATGAATTCAATTATTGGGAGCAATTGATATGCCAACATTACAGCACAGATTACTCTTAATAAATAAATGATCATTCGTTAATTATCATCCACTGCACTAAACTTCTTCCCATACAGAGGAATAAAGTACAACTGCAATTAATATGACAAACACCTGTACAGATTAGTCTTAATATGTAAATGATCATTTCTAAATTACACACCACTGTTCAAAATTCCTTCGCATATTGAAGAACAAATTTTACTGGATGTACCGAAAACATATTGCACCGAACCCGGTCTCCCAGACCTACCTTTGCTTACCTGGGCTCGTGTGGCCGGCTAGCTCAGGAAGCATGTAGAGTAAAGAAGAATAGATGGTGGACGGATATTTAAAAAAAATGATGATGAATTTAAAATAAAATTATTGAGAACACAAATGGACTTTAATGAAAAAACTTAAATTTTAAGCATACAAAAAATTAAGGTTTTAGCAATTACTTTTTCTATTTTTATGCTATAAAACTAATGTATTACAGGGAACTTAATAATGTAAGGAAGTCGCCAATGCGCGGCGAGCACTTCCTTGATATGAGTTTCTTTAAACAAGCGTCGCGCCTGAAGGGCGCACTGAAGATCTTGCCGCAGCTCGACAATCAAGACACAGTCACCGTTCGCAGGCAGGTCCGCTGGGGTGGGCAACCTCTACAGGTCGCCGAACCTCACACCAGGCGGCGTGTCCCGTGGGTGTCGGGGAAGGCCCTTTGAGTCCCGCGTCGGCAGCGGTGGTTGCGGTGGCGCAGCGTGGCCACGGCGACGGCGGCGGCGGCGGCGGCGTGATGAAGACGACGAAAGCGACGACCCAGAAGCGACGACAGCTCAAGATTCAGGTGTCCAGTAACGCGATTATACTCGTCGCGTGAATTGTGACGGGCGAAGCGGGCGTGATCGGCAGAGATCAAAAGAGAATATATTCGACAAATGAGCAATAGGAGGAACTACTCGTCCTCAATTTAAAACAAAGGGACACTGCCCTTCTCCGGCTTTACTGCTCTGCGGGCTAAGCGCACCTCAGCGCTCACCTCTCCTACCCTTCTGCTCCGCCTACCAGGATCTCTCGCACCGTTCTGATCTGGCTGCTCGGCGCATGCCAGCGCTCGCAAGTCTTTTCTCCCCCCCAGTTTCCCAAATGTTCTAGAAGTTTCCAAAATTTTTCTAAAATGTGCTTCTATTGGCAAAAGGTTCCTACGTCTTACTTAAATTTGGTCCAATAATATCTTGCGTTTCGTCGGTGTGTCGAGCGGAATTTTCCATGAGGCGCTCTCACTCGCACACTTTTCGTAAATAAACGCAGGTGGTCCCTCCCAGAGTTTCCAAACTGCGCAGCCCCCCTTCCCAGCTAGATCCCCAGGGATAGACCCGCGTCGGCGTTGGCGAAAACAAACACAGTTTCTCCCCTTTTGCTTGGCGCCGAGATGTCGCGACAGCCGTGGTGCGTAACGAAATCAGCCGCCCGACGGCTCAGGAAAGACGCAAAAGCGCCAGTGCGTGATTACGCAACACTTTGTGTGCAATGAGCCGGGGTATAATATTCGGTATCGTTACAATATACACATTTTCCTTTTTACCATTTTGAGCCTAAGAACCGTGTAAATAGTCAAATTGATAGTCCTAATGAACAGCTGCCCTACTATTTAGAGAATTATTTACATTTCTCCCCTTCTTGCAGTATTATTTTCAATGGGGCGAGTTCAGCAAGTCGATTTTCCCTCTGAGTAGCCGATTCAAACATTTAGTCGACTGACCATCTCTTGGCATTTGTAATATGTTTTGAAAATTGTGAAACTCGTTTCGTCAAACAATTCAGTTGTCACAAATTTCTATTAAAGAAGACGTTGTTTAGATTGTACACGATATCTATATATTGTACATTGTACATTACTGTATATTCTGTGCTGTATATTATTGTACTTTTTATTCTCTCAACCTACCTTAATTATTAAACACTTTCAAATTCACAATGGTTTCTTGCCACTTTGTATATAACACGGACAAAGAGCAATGCATGAACATTTACATTCTTTATCACTTCAGTTACGGCTTTCAAATGTTCACACAGGGACATTGCATAACCTTATTCAAACTCCAATGAATTTCGTAATAATTCTGGACATTGATAAAATCAGTAGTAGATCTCAGCCGTCATCCTCTGGTGGCGCGCAGCTTAACTATTGGCATTGATGCACTCTTGAATCTGTGATGTAAGGCTAGGCGAAAAATGCCCAGAAAAGAAATTATTTTGAAAATATGTTACTGTTTATGTTTGTAAATCATAGCCTATAGTGCTCCAGTCCTTTAAAGGATTCTAGCACAAAAGTTTCATCGGCATTCGTTCAGTAGATTCAGAGATTACCGCGCTGTAAGACAACGCACTTCTGTCTTTATATATTAGTATAGATATAGATATAGATAGATTACGATGTACAAGAGGAGTCGATATACAAGTGAATAGTAGTACCGTGTAGCGAGTGATGGATCCCGCGGGCTGGGGGGGGGATTGTATATACCCCACCTTCCATATTGAGCAACGCGACAATTTTCTGTAAAAATATTTATTAGTTTTCGATCGAGTAACGAATTTGCTATTTGAAACATGAGCAAGCATGTGGTTGAAAGTAATTTCGTTCGTAAAAATCCGCTCATCCTTGACTCGCAAGTACGCAGTAATGGGGGGGGGTACGTTTGACAAATCATGACGGAGATATGGTAGTAACAAAAGCATTACATTTAATTTGTAAGAAAGATAATTCCATAACGAATATTGAAAACGCGCATCTGGAGTGTTCTGTTTTGACATATAAAGATATTCAAATGTAACGAAATATGTAAGAAATATGTCATAATAGGTAAAATATGTAAAAATATGTAATTAAACTTACATATGTAAAATAAAAATAGTTCTAATTCATTCAGAATGTCTTGTAAACTCAAAATAATAAATTGAATGGAGGTAACTAGTTCCTGTAAAAACATGTAATTACATGGAAATCCGTTCCCTAATGATAACCAACACAAAAGTATTAAGTAACAAGGTAACATAAAATAAAAAATGATACAATATTACAAACTACTGATGTCCTGCCCGTAGCTGTAGTTATGTTGCGATAGCGTACAGAACAGGTTACCAACCAATACTACATTATTATATTCTGACAATGGATGTAGATGTGAGGGGGAGATGGATGTAGATGTCACATAGATTCTGACTACATCACGTGTTAGAAGATTCTTTTTCTAAATTTAAAAACTGGATTTATCCAGTATTTCGTTACCAGGGCCCTGTTATAAGAGATTTTCTGCGGAAAAAGTGCCGCTTTTCCGCGCAGCATTACATAACTTTCTCTCCACTACGTAAGCGGTAACGATAAAAATACTAGTGGTGCTCCAAAATGGCACAGACTTTTTCGTACTAATTAGTTTTCTATTTTCTTTGCTAGTTTTACTTATTACAGAAGAGTAAATCCTCGAGCTATAAGGGGATTTTTGTTGAAAACCATGGACCCGTTTTTAAGAAAATGGCGTTTAAGCGTTACTGTAAATAGAAAATTTCAAACTCTTTTTCACGGAAAACTTTTGGGTTGTCGAAAAACTTCATTAGTCATTTGAAGCAGTTCCACAAACAAATGCAGTAATGTAGACAAATTGTTGGAAATGTGCATGTGAATTTTTTTTTCTCCCTTTCAAAAATTCAAAATTTGAGTAGTATATGACTTAGTGTAGGGATCACAGAATTTTGAAAATGTGCACACAATTCACTTTTCCCCATAGCACGTCATACGCAGTTTTTAACTGTTTTTTTGACGTAAAATAAAAAAAATAAATAAATAAACGGCGTGAGAGATATTTTAAAATAATTATATTTTTGTGACTTTTGAAAAAACGATCGAATACCTTAAAAATAAACTATATGTCATATTAAACAGTACAATTAGCACAATCCATTGGATAAGTCTGAAAAAAAAATTTGAAGCAATTTTAGAGAAAATGGCGATTGAGCGTTCCTGAAAATGCGTAATTGGAGTTCATTTTCACAGATAACAGTTCAATTTTAGCGAATCGTTATTTGACATTATTAATCATTTGTAATACCATACCATAAATACAATAATGTGAGCAAATTGCCACTAATGTAAATATTAACGTCGTGAGAGACAAGTAAAAAATCAATTTTTGTACTTTCTCAAAACAAAAGAATATTGCAAAATCGCGTTTATGTCATCTCACAGCGTAAATTAAGCACTATCCTTACCAAAAGTTTAAAGGAAAAGTTTGGAGCCGATTTTGAAACAATCTTCGATTTTATAATTTTTTTTAAAATAGCACATATTGCACGCAATATTGCGCGAAAACTATTAAAAGAGGGTGCAATCATGTAGCAGACCTGCTCATTGGGCACAGAGCCGACTATAGATTGATTTTTTCTCGGAGCAAGAACAGAGTATAATAATAATAATAATAATAATAATAATAATAATAATAATAATAATAATAATAATAATAATAATAATGCCTTTATTGATATGGCGAGGCTCGGGCCATCAGGCCCGCTCTTCCGCCTAACCACATGTCAGATGCATACAAAGATCAAACATATAATATTATATACAAATGTAAAAAATATATTTATGTTGCAAGTAGTAAGTAGAAAACAAGTATAATTTAAATGTAGCTTTTAAAAAGATAAATGAAATATTAAAATAGACAGAAAAGTGGCAAATTTTGTTTGACGAATTAGAAATTCATAGACAGAAGTTAAAAACAAGTTGAGTTGAATAGCATTGCTCCAAACGTTTTCGCGCTACGCGGCAGCCTGGTATTCACCCCGAGCGACTGTAATCTTTTAAATACAGAAACACACCACCTCACTCGCCGCTCGACCCTGGAGGAAAACCCGCTAGTCGGGGAAAACCCACCAGGCAGACTGCGTCCTAATACAATAGTAACTAAGCTAAAATGAAGTGACAGGATTTTGGGATGCTTTCCTCAGCTGCTGGCCTTGCTGCAAGGGAATTGTCTTCTTGCTCTAATCCTCCTCTGCTCCTATGGATGAAAACACATTTCCGGCAGTATCAAACAAATCACAAAAAATTAAATTTTCAACAAGTACATTACGGTTATTTCTAAACATATTAGTCACTTTTTAACATTCCTAAAAGGAGGTAAAACTGACATTGGATTTGACACCCGAATATCTACAGTGATGTAAGTTGTATAATGATATATTCTATTTTGTAAGAAAGTCATTCAGCTGTTTCTTAAAAGATGTTAATGAGGAGCAGTTTTTAATGTTGAAAGGCAATTTATTCCACTCTCGGGCTACCGTAATTGCGTATGATTTATTGTAGTAGTTTGTTTTACTTTTTGGAATACAGAGTAACTGAGATTTCTGAAATCTAGAGGATTTAAGATATACGAAATAATTTTGTTAAATATGACGGGGAATCCATTTTTAGCATCTTAAATAAAAGACAAAGGCTGTGATACAAACGCCTATCCATTAGTGTTAGTATTTTGTTCACTTTATAAACTCTGGAGGTATGATCGTATTTTTTTATATTATAAATGAAACGAATACAGGCATTTTGAGCTCTTTGCAGAGTTTGAGCGAGTGAATCTTTTAAATTGTTGTACACAATATCACCGTAGTCGAATTGAAGACACAACAGAGTTTTTACTAACATTTCCTTCGTATTTGTAGGGAGACATTTGTCGATACATCTAAGGGATTGCAAAGATGCATAAACCTTGCGACAGACATTTCGGATCTGGTATTCCCAGCTTAGATGATCATCAAAAATTAAGCCCAAGTTTTTCACTTGTGAATAACGAGGAACTACAACATTGCCTATAAGCACATCAGGAATAGATAAACATTCAAGTTTCTTGTGCATTTGGGAAGAGCCAATTATGATGGTTTGTGATTTCGTAGGATTTAAATTGAATCCGTTTTTCATTGACCATTTTACTACAGATGAGAGCTCATTATTTAATTTATTTATTAGCATTGCTACCTGTGACGGTTTCCCGGAGATGTAAATTTGCAGATCATCCGCATACATATGATGACTACATTCTCTAAGTTCGCGTGATAAGTCATTCACATAAATTAAGAAGAACAGCGGCCCTAACACGGATCCCTGAGGTACTCCACGGTGGAGAAGTTTTGGATCGGAATGGAGATCGTCAACTACTACAATTTGTTGCCTATTGTGGAGATAGTTTGCAATCCAAGACATAGTGGAATCAGAGAAATTTAGATTTTTGCATTTAGCAATTAGTATATCGTAATCTACAGAGTCGAAAGCTTTACTAAAATCTAAAAGTGTTAATGCAGTTACGAGGCCATCATCTAGCGCTTTCCTTATATCTTCAGTTACTTTTAGTAAAGCTGTTTGGGTGCTTTTACCTCCTCTAAAGCCGGATTGAAAGTTATTGAGATCTGAATCAGTTAAGTGTTTTACAATCTGTTTTCGAACAATTTTTTCAAGAACTTTTGACACTGTCGGTAATATACTAATTAGACGATAACTGAAAGACACCGAAGTCAGTTCAGATTTTGGCAAGGATCGAACATGTGCAAGCTTCCACGCTTGAGGAAAGGTTCCCGTTGTAAGTGAGAAATTAATTAAATGCGTAAGTGCCGGAAGGGCAAATGGTAAGACAAGTTTCAATTGTTTCGCTGTAATTCGATCGGAGCCATTAGCATTTGATTTTAGTGAGCGAACAATCATATTAACTTCGTGATAATCTACGTTATGGAAATAAAATTTATCCCTGACCGCAGGTGATTGGCTGCAAGAGTCTGTAATGTGTTACGTTTGACACATGGTGGTATTGGTTTTGAAACATTTACAAAGTAGTCATTAATGTCATTCAAGGACATGTCGACAGGAATTTCAGAAGAATTTGCTTTCGTAATCCCGAGGTCTCTCAGAGAGTTCCAAACATCTTTAGTGTTCGTTTTCAATTTAAAGATTTCATAATAATATCGAATTTTCGCGTTTCTAATTTTCTGTTTTACGGAATTTCGTAACTTCTTGTACGCTCTTTCATTGTCAATGGTTTTATTAGCCTTGAAGTGACGGTAAGCTGAGTCGCGTTCCTGCATGAACTGCTTTAATTCACTTGTAAGCCATGGGGCCGCGGGACGTGTCACTCGTCGCGTTTTCCATGGTGCGTGCTTATATGAGTATAAGCATGTATTCGATAGTGGCTCGATCTAGAGCTAATGAAGAAAGTAGACTTATGTTCATGATAACATGAAATAATATTATTTTTTATGACATTCAAGCTTATACAGCATCAACCAGAGTTGTAAACCAGTCTATAATACCCACAATTATATGTAATTGAGCATTATGATATAGAAAACAATAGAAAATAGCTGAATTTTATAAAATAAATAGAAAGGTGTTTTAAGATAATTGATTTCCATTTCATAAATAAATTACCTATGCTTTGGAGCATAAAGGTTCACCAGATTAAAAGCTTTGTTACAATTTTTGTTTCATAATAAACTTCCTCATGGCCATGAGATCACACTTTGTATTTGTAAACTACCTTTTTTAAGGTGCAGAAGGTATTAAAAGTACACCAACCATCGATATCTTATTTATTACATAACTTTTACTTAAAGCTAGATACTAAAGCTAGGAGGTTTTCATTGGATGTTGGCTTTTCATTGGGATGGCTTCTCGGGTTTCGTAGCACATACTTTTTCATATCACAAATAACACTCATGTGTAAAACATGACACAGGGCTTTGTGTTAAGTACTCCCATATTTTAAAGAATGTTTTTAAAAATTTCAATGCTTCAACTAGAGCCAGATGGGCAGGGATTTCTTCATTTTGGAAAACTCCTACGCATGATTTAGTCACTAGTAGTGTTCACAGATGGACGAACGGACATTTTGCCGTCAATTGACATTTCGGTATCAAGGACCCACAAAACAGGGATTCTAACTACATCATGTATTAGAGGATTTTTTCATAATTTAGCATCTGAATTTATCCATTTCTTCGCTCGGCAATGAATTTTTTTCTGTCTAAAATCCGCCATTTTTTTCGCGTAGCATTACAAAACTTTCTCTATACTACGTATATACGTACCCTCTCCCTCAGAAAAAATGTCGTTCAAAATTCTATCTTCCACACCGCGCCGACAAACTTGGACACCCCTCGGCCTGGGGGAGGGCAGGGGGAGGGACGCGTTGACCAATCGCTAGCAGGTAGAACCATAGTTGTCTGTGATTGGTGCAACATCCCAAGGGGCAGAAAGAACGCTGTATCAGGGGGAGGGGGCTAGTTCGTTTACGTACGAGACGGAAATATCATATTTCCCTGCCGAAGGAGGTAGTTTGCCTGCGCGTACGCCACGACGAAAAAAATATTTCTAAGCGGGGTTTTCCGTCCAGAATGATTGTCTATAGACCATTAAATATTTATCATTTTAGCAACAATTATTCTAACTTTTAGTAATCGATTTGTAACTCCTGACAAAATGCTATTTTGAGATATTCATATCAGACACAATTTGCGGAGCCTTCCCGGCCGTTCTAACGCATATTTCGAATTTGTTTATAAAATTATAAATTGTTGCAAAATTGTTTATTCGCTGTTTTTGGTTCTGGGACATCGGGAGACTCTCCCCACTTTAGATTTGCAAAATTTTGAAATTGTTTATAAATTTGCAATTGTTGCAAATTTTTTATTGTCTAATCTGAATGGCGTTTAAATGTGATGCAAAATTCCGGAATCCGTTCGGTGCTATTATATCTCGTTCTCGAGATATTTGTAATTGTTTATAAGAAATTAACATCTTAGTAGACCCCATTTGTTTGCGCTTAATTCATTCGCGCTAGCAGAATAGCGTGGGATGGGCATACTGAAAAAAACAGTTCTCCAATGCCGCGCTTTTGCCTGCCACATACGCTTAAAATGCACTTGCTTGTAAACAAATTCTGTGGCCAATTTAATTATGATAAATTCGTATTTTTACGGCGAGTATGAGCATAACTTTTATTTGGTTTTTATATTCTCTTTTAAGTCCTGCAATTTGCAAGTCGATATATTTATCAAATAGGAAAGAAATTGATTATAAAAAAATATTTTTCAAGGTGCATTACGCCCAAACAATTGTTTCTGTTTTTCTATCAAAGGGGTGTTGAGCAACCGAATAACTGTATTATTAATTTTTTAAGTCCCCTGTTAACACCGAGAGTCAGAAACTATTTGTTCCTCTTGTTTAACCATTACCATTAAAAAATAGGGAAACATATTGCTTAGCTGTTTGCTATAAACTGCACTGGATTGGATGAAGGTAGTGTTAAGGTTTTCAAATACAGAAATATTCAATTTTGTGTTTTGAAAGATCACATGAGTAGAATCACACATCACAATATTTACACAAGTATAGAAATTTCTAAATAAACGTATATAAACTTTAAGTTAATACTTTCAATTCAATTTATCATTCCTTTCTAAAACTGTTAATTTGATGATTTCATTGTATAATATTCAAATCAGAGCTTTATGTGCTAAATCTACGCATTGTTAATACATATTTTTAAACAACATTAATATATTTAATATACATTTAAAAGGTTTTTAGATTGGCGAACGTTTCACTGAAATTTCATGAATTCCTAAATGCTTGAAAATAAATACTTGTAAAATTAAATACTTGTAGAGTGTGAAAATATAACAAACTCACGTATTTGGTAAAACGAGTTGATATTACTAAAAGAAAGCAAAACAGATGTTATAACAATTCAAAGAGATTTAGCGTTTGTTTACAGTTTAGTAAATATCAATGCACTAGCATTTCCCAGTGAAAATACATAGAACGAACTTGGTGGTCAAGTGATATGACCTTCCCAACACAGACTACATTTCAGTATCGTCAGAGTTCGAAGGTGGTTTGTTGGCCACCATTCTACGAATCTATCAAAACCTTGAATTTTGCACGACCATCTGTACAGCGAGAACGTAGCGGTTTATTAAACGGAAACGGGCCATTCGAGGTATCTAATGTGCACTCTTTGAAAACGTTTAACCATTATAAACTATCCCTAAGAAAAATATCAAATAAACAATGTTAAAGGTCACCAGCTTAACATTGCCTTTACTATTTGAATGTTTTCAACATCCCCAACACCAACAGAAAACCCATGTTTTTACAGGTTATTATAAAACCAATTCAATAAATATAAGCATTTATTCACGTTATTATTTTTAAAACACTCAAATATCTACGATGTTATTTGATTCATGTCTTCATCGAAGATCTGAGATTAAAAAACTGATAAGCAGAGAAAATTAAAGTAATTTTGAGTGATTGATGAAGTTGAATGATCAAACGAAAAACAATGTTTCTTGCTTCATATAATGCTATCGTGTTTAACAGACATGTAATTACATGTGATACCTATATTTAAACATCCAAACTAATGAAAATTTTCAAAATTAAAATCATCAATAAAACGTTGATTCATCAGCAAGGATTATATTATTAAATACTTTTTTGAGATTCATGTGCTCCTGTGTGAATAACGTAGTAAACGTGATTCGTATGATCCAGTTGCTCAGAATAATGCAAAACCTGCTAGACACATACACTAAACATAATAGTTGTCAAATAGTTATTTACGACATGAGTATCATAAGATATCTTATTACAATACGAAATTGGAGAATTATCAAACAAGACTCTTTAGCCGAAATTGTTAACCAATTGAATATTGTAATATAATGTTACCATTTGAATATCATAGAAAGTAAGACGCAATTTGGCAAAATGTCAAATGTAAAGTGCGAACAACGCTAGGGGTTAAATTGTTCAACCGATTTTGTCCAAAATTGATAATACCCAATCGATCTTGTTGATATCACGGTCCCATTAATTCGAAACCGATATTTTAATTTTGGGGGGTACTTTTCATAAAGCCCCAGAGATATTTTCAAAATTTCCTCAAAAGCGGCGTCATCGGTTTTGATTATTTTTTTTTCCCATAATCTCAAGAACGTTTAAGAGAATAGTGTAGATCTCATGTTGGCGTCTGTCTGTCCGTCTGTAGTTAACACAAGCATCTAAACGCCTCACGTTCTTTTTTAGTCAAATCTGTGATACATGACAGTTTAAAATCATCTTTGTGAGAGACAAAAGTTATAAGAGTTTCTGTGGTATAGCAGGTAAGCGCACTGTTGGAGAAGCTTAGGCACGTAAGATCGAACCTCATCCACGGCGAATAATTTTTGCGGGTAGAAACAATTTTGCGGTTAATTGTATAGTTATAATCATTCGTATCCATTATAAATATCACATAAAGCATGTGTTTTGAGGCGCCACTACTTATTTTAGTGTGTTAATGTCTTTAAGAATCACGTATAAATATGCCCCTATTGCGATTCTGGCTTCAGAACGTCTGCAAGCGCCCGTGTTGAGCTCTAGCGTTATCGCAACTTTCATCTGTGACGTAATTCAACCTTGGACATAGTCGCCGAAAGATAAGACCGGCAACGACTTCCACAGAGGGTTCTAAAGACCACGGCTTCTGGTTGAAAATATTTCTAAGTAAAATGAGCTATGTAGTTGCGTGAGTTGTAATCGTTTGGGTTTTTATTGCGAATTTGATACCTTTGACACATGTAGAACATTCCTCTAATAAAAAATCTAAGTGCAATGAATATCACGTAACTATTCTTTTCGTAATAAGTGTGCTTGGACAGCGCGTAGAGAAATATCTGTGATAGCACAGTGCGGTCGAGCCAGACCTACGGACTACAGGGATCCGAGTTCAAATCCCAGTAACGCTGGAATATTTTTACCTCCACGTGTAAAGAGAGTTACGTAATGCTGTAGGAGGAAGTGTCGAAATTTTTACAGAAAACACGTTTTGTAAGTAGCTAGTTCGAAAAAAGTGGATTGTTGGTATTGTTCTTTTATTTTCTATACACAAGGCTGTCAAAACGCTTGTTTTTTGAACCCGAAAAAGTGATTTTCCAAAAAACCTCTTTGTGAATCCGTCTTCGTGTGAGTAATTCTAGAGCCTAAAGTAAACACGATTTTCACCAAAATGGATATTCCTTGAACGATCTGGCTAATATTACGAATCTTCGAATTTGAAACGAATCTTTTAATTTTGAAGGTACTTTACACCAAACCCCATCATATTTACATAATTTCCTCAAAAAGAACTCCAATTTTTCTGTAAATCTATTCCTCGAAGCACAAGATGTTTAAAAGTGGCGTACGTTCAATTTTGGGCGAACGATCTGAATTTTCGAAAATTGCGAACAAATACCTATTAACATTGTCGAAAACAAATATTAACGCTAGAGATTTTTGTTTCATGAAATCTCTTTTTAAAAAGAGATATTAAATTAATGTAAATTAAACACTCCACTCTTTCCTAGTAATGATCCACTCTTCACTAGTAATGATTGCTGCTATTGGGTCTAACCGCTTCCTTATTCTTTGGAGGGCTACTGTTTTTTTAAATTTTTTTCCAACAGCATTATCTCAAAAGTACTGGATGAGAACAGTTGATATCTGGAGTTGAAGGGATGGTGTTAGCTCCTATTGTAGGCCTGGTTCCTTGTGATTCCAGTGAAAAATCAGTAACTGCACTGAAACAGCAGAAGCTTCCGCCAATTGATAATCATAAGTGAATCACCATGTACTGGGTAGGGAGGAGAACGAGGAAATCTATATGAATTGTCGCCTGGTCTTTCTTTCTCAGATAAACACTTGGATAGTTTATCAACATCAAATCGGAATTTTAGCGCCTTTGATGTAATATTAAACATAAAAAAATCCCTTCCAGTTGTCTGCGTGTTAATTTTTAGTGTATCAAAATAGCCCCGACACCCGTATTGTATTACATTAGCCTCTTAAGTTGTATCATATTAGCCCCACAAATTTGAGGCTGTATATATCATGACACGATTATTATTATTGCATTATGTAACGCAGAAAAGAATATTAATTCTTTCTTAATGATAACCTATTTTCAAAAATATCGTGTCATAAAAAATAAAGAAGTAACATCAAAAGATTTATATCACGGTGGTAAAGTTTTTGACTGGAAAAATTAGGCATTTTAGTTTTGATTTTTTCTCTCCCAAATATTGTTACATTCTAAGTGTTTGCTATGGTCATTATAATAGAATATATTTCCTATCATTTGTCATTTTCTTGTTAATTTTGGACATAAATAAATAACAACTCTTAAAGTGTAATACATTAACCCCAATTTTCTACTGTATAATATTAGCCCCGGCTGATCTTTATAACATTGTCGAAAAACAATCTGAACGCTAGAGATTTTTGTTGAATGAAATCTCTTTTTAAAAATAGATCTTGTATTAAGATAAATTGAACACCCTGTTTTTTTTTAAAAACTGCAAATGCTTCACTTTCTTTTCGCATCGGAAAGGAGGTAGTCTTGTCGTGTACCTGGTGGTGAGGGGGAACCATGTCAGGTGAGTTAACTTTAAAGACCCGAGTTCGAATCCCGACGAGTAGAAAATATTTTCTGCTGCAGTAGGTCTTTTTTTGTTGTTTCTTTTTTGCAGGTTCACATAGTCCGTATTGAATATTGCATAGCAATTACGAATAATACGTGAAAATATATGCTGTTGAGGCAACACTTGTTTTGAACATAAAACACTTTCTAAATAGTATGTAAAGTAAGATAAACTTTATTTAGGTGAGTAAACTTAGACCATTCACTTTGATTCTCTAAATTAAAACTCTACGTAACTGAGAACAGTGTCGTCATAAGAGTTATTATGATACGTATATCCTTTATTTTTAAATTCTTAGGCCCCGAAACGCGCCTCAAATTAATTATTAATATAATAGCAATAGCTACTTATATATAATATAATTTCATAATTATTTTCAAAGAACCGGAACGCCGTTCCGTCGCGTACCAACAGAAATCAAGCCTTTTATATACAGGATATTCGGGGAAGAAATGTCGAATCTTCGAAAAATAGCTGTTAAGACAATTTTTAGCTTATTTTGTCTAATAAACTACACGGATATTCCAAATGGCTAAGCCGCAATAAACATTCAAAAGTTGGTTTGGATATATGTTTTCTAGGCAACTATTTGCGTTGTAGAAGCATATAAACACTTCATTAATATCTAAATTGTTTATGATTAACAAAATAAATGAATACATTTGATCAGAAAGAAAAATTAACCTAGAAATAAAAAAGCACCCAATTTTCACAGTTCGACTGCTTTTTTATTTCTCGGTTAATTTTTTTCTGAACTAATATATTAATTTATATTGTTAATAATAAACATGTTACATGTTTCTGGTCTGTTTACATGATTCTAGAATGCAAAGTTTTGCGTAGAAATCATATTTTCAAACCAAAATTTGCGTGTTTATTGCAGCTCAGATATTCAAAATATCTATGTAGTTTATTAGACAAAGTATGATTAAAATTGTTTAAACAGCTTTTTTCAAACTTTCGACGTTTCGTTCCCCGATAGTCTGTATATCCATGCTTCTTTAAAACCAAAAACAATAATTTGCGTACTGAAAACTAATTAATTAAACCCATGGCAGTATAATTGTTAACATAAGTACTGTCACACATCTTTCGCAGGATAAGGAGTAAAATTTAAAGAAAAATTATAGTTCACATGAATTTTGACAAATTGCGTCTTACTTTCTATGATATTCAAATGGTAACATTATATTACAATATTCAATTGGTTAACAATTTCGGCTAAAGAGTCTTGTTTGATAATTCTCCAATTTCGTATTGTAATAAGATATCTTATGATACTCATGTCGTAAATAACTATTTGACAACTATTATGTTTAGTGTATGTGTCTAGCAGGTTTTGCATTATTCTGAGCAACTGGATCATACGAATCACGTTTACTACGTTATTCACACAGGAGCACATGAATCTCAAAAAAGTATTTAATAATATAATCCTTGCTGATGAATCAACGTTTTATTGATGATTTTAATTTTGAAAATTTTCATTAGTTTGGATGTTTAAATATAGGTATCACATGTAATTACATGTCTGTTAAACACGATAGCATTATATAAGGCAAGAAAGATTTTTTTTTATTTCTTTTTTTTAGTTTATTTATTGTCGCATCAACAGCGATGGTCATTAGCGACAATTAAATAATACATTTGGTTGTAATTACAATAATAACAACTATGTTAACAGAAATTGACATGGTTTCTAAATTATTGACAATAGTTAATATCTATTATATATCTGAAAATATTTGAATTTTTTTGCAAAAATTAAGAATTTTTTCTTGGTATTTAGGGGATTCCAAAATTAAGGCAAATGAGTCATCCTGCAGAATTTGTTGTTTAAGAGTGTTGTAATGAGGACAGTGGTTAATTATATGGTTTAAATTAAGAAGAGTGGAGTTGTCACAGTGGTTACAGGTGGGAGGAGGGCTTTTGTTAAATAAGTGGATATGACTCAATTTGCAGTGTCCAGTTCGGATTCTAGATATTGCTACTTGTTCCTTTCTATTTAATTCAACACTTGTTTTTAAATTGAAGAAATTTCCTATTTGTTTATGGAGTTCACTGGCTTTGAGCATGGACCACTTGCTGTTCCATCTGTCTTTCATTAAGATTTCAACATGTTTCCAGATATCATTGAATGTACAGGAGGTTTTAATAATTCCGTTGCTGTTTTCTTCGGTCGCCGATTCAGTCCCAAGATTTGCAGTTTCACTTCCTAGTACTTCATTGTCTTCAGGAACGAATTTGATCACAACAGACTTTCCTGCTTTGACAATATGGTGGTGCAATTCATGTATGATGATTACCATTTCGAGGTTATGAATATTATTGTTGATGCTCTGGATGGCTGGAATAGAGCTACAGAAAATGATAAATTTTTTATAGTTCAACAGTTTGATCAATTTGAAGGCTGTCATGAGAGAACAGATTTCTGCACTAGTAAGGCTGGCGTAGGGAAGTAGCTGTAGTTTGATTGTAGTATCTTGGGTAACAACGGAGGCATGTACTTCACTGCTGTTTTTAAAACCACTGGTGAAGATTGTGGTAACTTTCATTATCGAAATTGTTGATATCAAATTGTATATCCGAGAGCGTCCAGGGTGGGATGTTGTAGTTCCTTTTCTTTTCAATGGGAGGTTGGTGTACTTGCAACTCCTCAAAAATGTTCCTTACTTTCGCATGCAAAGGTATGTAGCGAGGATGGTAATCACATTGAGGAAATTTAGGGTTGTAGCCTTTGTAGATAATAGGGTTAGTCGACGAAGCAGCTTTGAGAGCATATTTTAATGTTAAATATTCTCTGCGATGTGAAAGGTTAGGTTCTCTGGCTTCAATGAGTACACTTCCGATGGGACTGCTATGGTAACATCCGGTACATATTCTAAGACATTTGTTATGTATAACTTCCAGTTTCAGGTTGTCCTTTTTCCTTGCTGAAGCATATATAATAGATCCATAGTCGATTTTCGATCGGATTAATGCTTTATATGTTAACATCAGAAGGTTCTTATCAGCCCCCCAATTGTTGTAAGAAATGCATTTCAGGATGTTTATTCTTTTTTTACAATCATCAACTATGTGTTGTATATGTTTCTTCCAGTTCAGTTTGGAATCGAAAATCAGTCCTAAAATTTTGGTGGTATTATCAAATTTGATACTGCAGTTGTTAAGCTTAAGTCTAGGAACTCTGCTTACATTTTGTTTTGAGAATAATGTGCCGACACTTTTCTGAGCAGAGAATTTGAAGCCGGATTTAAGAGACCATTCGTGTATTTTATTCAAGGCAGATTGCATTAATTTTTCACTTGAATCTATGCTTCGTCCTTTGCACAAAATGGTGATATCATCTGCATATTTTCTCACGGTGACTGGGGGGGTAATTTCCATGTCAGCATCATTGATGGCCAATAGAAAAAGAGTTACGCTGAGTATGGATCCTTGAGGCACTCCATTTTCGATGTTCTTCTTATCAGAGAGCTTGCCATTGGACCTTACTTGAATGACACGATTTTTGGTAAAGTTTTTGATGAGTTGCAACAAATTTCCGCCGACACCTACTTCTTGCAACTTAAGTATGATGCGATGCACCCATACCATGTCATATGCTTTTTCTATGTCAAGGTTGACTACTAATGCATGTTGCTTATTGGAAAAAGCTTCTTTTATGTAAGAATCAATGCTTACTAGATGTGATAAAGTTGAGTGATGACGCCTGAAACCAAATTGGTTGTCTGATATAATCTTCTTGAACTCCAAATACCACTGTAGTCTATAGTTTATAATTTTTTCCATGATTTTACACATGTTGCAAGTCAGGGCAATCGGTCTATAGTTAGTACTTCTTGATGGATCTTTCCCTGGCTTTTGAATTGGAATGACAATTGCGGAGGTCCATATTTTGGGGAAAACATTATTTTCCCAAATAAAGTTGTAAATTTTGAGGAGAGTTTCAAGACCATTAATTGGTAGTTTCTTGAGAAGAATATAGGGGATGTTATCAGGGCCAGGTGTAGAGTCTTTGAGGACTTTGAATGTAGCCCTTAGTTCATTTAATGTAATGGGATCATTGATGTGGTATTGAGAGCACAGATCTTCGTAGTCAGTTAAAGGTTCATTTTCTTTCTCATTCTTAAAAATTTGGAAGGCTTCAGAATAATTTAGAGTGCTCGAATTATTGGCAAAGTTGTTAGCTAACTCGTTAACAATAGCATCAGGATCAGTGATAAACAGGTTATCTGTAGACTGAAGAAAATTAATTTGATTGGATCTTTTTATACCTTTGATTGCATTAATTTTTTCCATGATTTTTTGATATCATGATCTTTGGTAATTTTGGAGACAAAGTTGACCCAGGATGAAATTTTACTTTCTTTGACTGTTCTTCTTGCAGCAGCTCTCATTTTTTTGTATTCAATTTTATTTTCTACAGTACCATGTTTTTTGTATCTATTAAAAGCATGCTTGGATCGTTTTATTGCTTCTCTGCATTTTTCATTCCACCATGGGACCGATTTTGTCCTTTTTGAAGATTTACAAGACTCTATTGAATCATTAGCAGATTTTAAAATTATTTCTGAGAAATTATGGATAATGCTGTCAATATTTACATCATTACCTTCAAAGATGTCAGTATCATTCAACCGCCTGGATATTAGATCTTGGTATTTCAACCAGTTAGCTTTGTTGTAATTCAATTTATGGGGATTCATAGTTAGAATTGGTATGCGAAGAGGGCTACTGATGTCAATAAAGATGGGAAAATGATCACTGTCGTGCGGATCATCTATGGCGTACCAGTTGCATCTTGGTGCAATTGTAGTGGAGCATAAGGTGAGATCAATAGCACTGAGGCTACCATTGCTCACATTAAAGTGAGTTGGTTGCCCATTATTTAATAGTGTTAGATCAAGCTCTTCAATGAGTGCTTCAATGGAATTGCCCCTGGGATCATTTGTTTTTGAACCCCATAAGGTGTTATGGCAATTAAAATCTCCGAGTAGGACACAAGGTTTGGGGAGTTGTTTGATTATATCTTTGATTTCATTAATTTCAAAGTTGTGGCTGTTAGGTAGGTAAATGTTACAGAAACACACTGGGTTATGATCTTGAATTATTACAGCTACAACCTCGATGTTAGATTGGATGTCAAGTTGTTTAACTGTTAAGAACTCTTTAACATAAGTAGCGACACCTCCACTTGCTATGCTGGATGTGGATCGATTTTTATGAAAAGGTTTATATCCTTTTATAATACCTACATGGTTGGCTTTAAAGTTGGTTTCTTGAATGCAAATGATTTCAGGTTTATGGTTTATGCATAATAATTGTAGTCTTTCTAATCTGCAATAGAATCCATTGACATTCCATTGTAGAATATTCATAAAATTTATAGAAAATGTATCATTTTATTCAGACATATCAGATCCTGACTCTTCTGGTAATTGGTTATGTTTCTTCAATTTATTAATTATTCTTGTGATTCTGTTTTTGATTGATCTTTCATTTAGTAGGGGGTAAATTTCATTTAGCATTTCAATGATGGATTGAATATCATCAGTATAATCTTTAGCTATAACGATGGGGTTGTTAGAACCAAAAGAATTTTCAAGAAAGTTTTCCAGCTGTTCATAGGTAAGAGGGAACTTTTGAGGATTATTAGAGATAGTATTTTTAATGGGTGCAATAAGCTCTTCTACTTTCTTGATATGAGCATTTTCATGCATGGAGTTGTCATCACTTTTGTCTTGTTTCTTTTTCTTCTTTGATTTAGATTTTGTGGATTCATTTTTACAAGTTTGATTTTTGTCATTTTCTGTTTCTAATTGTGATGAAGAATCTGAAGGTAATGGTCTTTTTTGTAAAGTTGGGAAATTGTTTCTGTTAATAATAGGTTCTTCGGATATGTTAGGCATCTCGACAGATTCAGATGGGTGATGTGGTGATTGGGTTATAGGACATTTGTTTACTTCATTAGGAGCATGTTCTTCAGTTAACTGAGGTAAAGTAGGGCACTGTCTGGCAAGATGCCCGGTTGATTTGCACAGGAAGCAAGTCATATCATCAGTTGAGAGAAAGATTCTATAATTAGTACCTTCATGGAATACTGTTGTTGTTTCAGGGAGTTTGTTTACATCTTCAGGGGCTATAAATACTTGTCTCCTAAAGCTCATGATATGGGAAAAGCCAGGGTCTGGTATTCCAGCT
>BLKR01002997.1:165000-166424 GCA_011170035.1 Teleogryllus occipitalis | reverse complement strand
TAGCCACGAAGTATCCCGAGGCTATTCCGATGCGGGACCTAACTTCGGTCACTGTAATTGAGGCATTACTAGAATTATTCAGTAGAATAGGATTTCCACGCGAATTGCAAACCGACCAGGGCACTTGCTTCACGAGTGCTTTGACAGCGGAATTCGCCGAGCGGTTTGGCATTAAACTGGTGAGAAGTTCGCCGTATCACCCTCAATCAAACGCAGTCGAAAGAATGCATCGAACTATGAACCGGCTTATGAAGGTTCTGTGTTGGGAGGCAGGGACGGATTGGGAATGCCAACTTCCCGCTATTATGTTCGCGTTGCGCACGAGTGTGCACGAATCATTAGGTTTCTCTCCTGCCGAATTGGTGTACGGGAAGAATCTCCGTACCCCCATGACACTTCTTTACGAAAGGCTTGCGGGAACTGCGGAAGGTGAAGAAAATTCTGTAGTTGAGCATGTATTCAAATTAATCAATCGTTTGAAACGCTCCCGTGACCTAGCTCACAATAGAATGGCTGAAGAACAGCAGAAACGTAAAGTGTGGTATGACCGGAAGGCTGTCTCACGTACTTTCGAGATAGGCGCGAAGGTGTTGGTTCTCGCGCCTAACAGGACGCGGAAGCTCGCGGTTCAGTGGACAGGGCCGGGAGAGATTCGCGAGAAAATTTCGGAGCATAACTATGTGGTCCAGATGCCGGGGCTGAAGGAACCCCGCGTCTATCACATTAATATGCTTAAGAGATACCACCAGCGGACAGAGTACTTGAATGTGCTTAGTTCTACGACTGTGACAGACGCAGGTGACGAAGACGCGCTAGATCGCTATGCGCTTAAATTGGATTGTTGCGACTTTGACGCGGAAGAAATGCTGAGCGGGACTGAGGTCGAACCGGAGTTTCGCGACGCTCTGAAAACGGTCATTTGTAAGTACAGGTCTATATTTAGTGAGAAACCCGGGTTGACAGATATCACAACTATGGATATCGAGTTAACTGATACTAGCAAAGTGGTTCGAAGCGTACCCTACCGTACATCGCCGAGGCAGGCGAAGATATTACGGGAAGAAATCGATAGAATGCTTCGCGACAATATCATTGTGGAGGCGGAGAGTGATTATACGTCTCCCATGATATTGGTTGAAGCACCGGGCAAGAAACCACGGCCCTGTGTCGATTATAGGCGCCTCAACGAAATTATTAAGACTGAATACTTTCCGTTACCCAATCTCGAAGAACGGATAGAACAGGTAGCTGCAGCTAAGATAATAAGTGTACTGGACCTTTGCAAATGTTTTTGGCAGACCGGTCTTACGGAAAGGGCACAAAGGTATTCGGCGTTCGTGACCAGTTTCGGCACGTACCGGCCGCTTAGATTACCTTTCGGAATAAAGAACGGTCCCTATCAATGTTGTCGTATTATGGGCACC